>CM062270.1:33639362-33651862 GCA_031216635.1 Dissostichus eleginoides | reverse complement strand
CCCGGCCTGAACTCGAAGCCCAGGCTGAAGGGAGTGAAGAGCTGGAACTTCTCGGAGAACTTGAGCGGCCCGTTGGGGCTCTGCGGCCGGTTGCACTCCCAGCGCTTGAAGCCCTTTCGGTGGTGATCGCAGGACGTGTACCCGTCGTAGTTCACCATGTACAGGATGTAGTGCTCCATGCGGTCTGAGGGCTCCGGCCACTCGTAGTGCGGACAGTAGATGTCCAGGTAGTCGTTTATCGCCACCTCCACCGTGTACTCACCCCGGAAAAACCTGAAGAGGAGGAAGAGGAATGATGTCATTTTTTTAATTGATGAATGTATCTATTGTTTCCTGTTCAGTTGATGATTTGTATGGAGGTAGTAAAGTAAGTAATAAATAAAACAAAAAATAAATACAATAATGAAGTAAGGACATAAATAAAACACGAATAAACATAAACATAAAATAAGTGAATTGTCAATTAAATACATTTTATTTATTTTGTTGCTGTTGCTAAGCAGTTAAAAGCCAGGCAGAGGTAAACACACATATAACAGTGATTAGATCTTTATCAGTGAAATGCATTCTGGGAATCGTAGTTCACATCTCTCTATCAGTTATTATCTCCACAGGCTTCTTGCATATGTTATTTTCTAAATAATATATTTGTTAGTTTCCTTCCAACAGTACTTATTGTTTTACCAAAATATGTATTTAAATACTGTATAAATACATTTAAGTATTCTGCTAAACACACCAAGAGCCTCCATTTGACTCCAACACATGGAAACCATTTGTTTCAATGCCTGTGTGTGTGTGTGTGTGTGTGTGTTTCCTACAGACCCCCCGAGGTTTCTATTAATCAAAACTAACTGTTTATCAAAGATTTGTCTTGTTTACAAGACGGAGATCTGACTCACTTCCTGCCCGCTTTGAAATACTTAGACGGTAATCAACTTTTTTTTTGTATATCAACAGTTGTTTCACGTTTCAGCTCCACAAGGACAAAGAGACTTGGGGAAACTGGACAAATATAAACACGCACGCACGCACGCACGCACGCACGCACGCACGCACGCACGCACGCACGCACGCACGCACGCACGCACGCACGCACATGCACACACACACTTGGGAAGTTACAGATCTATGTAATCAGGATACAAAAAAAGGCAATAGTATTTCCTTACAGTTACATATAATAAGATGTAATCAGATTACTGTTTCATTTCTAAAAACTGAGCATTTTCTGTCTGTTTTTTTCTATAAACGTCCTCTGAGCAAAAACTTCCTCCTGTATAAATTCTGTTTGCAGTCGAGAAACTCAAATAAAGTTTCCTCGGAGCAGAAACAAATATATGTGAAACATGTCGAGGGAATCTGTAGAAAGAGTTTCTTTGTTTCTCACAGCTGCTCCGTGACACTGTTGCTGTAATTTACATAATTTAATTGAGTTCAAACACAGATTCTGTCACACAAACCTCCTTATTATTACAAACGATCGTCATCCAGCGATCGATCCGGGGAAACAAACTAATCAAACTTCCTGCGTCTCTGAATATTCATGTCAGAACAACAATCAACACTGGAGCTCAAGTCCAATCAACAGAGCTAATTGAGATTCTGGTAATGAGGTTTAAACTGATTTACTTCCCCACGGTGCTTCCTGATTGGCTGATCAATCCAAGTTTAATCACAACTTATTTAAAATTCAGCTTTCATTTAACAAAATAAAGGTTTGATTTACATGTTTGACAAATGTGTGTGTTTGACGCCCATGCAATCAATCTGTCACAAAGTAATACATCTCGTCACACACTCCTCTCTTATTAAAGTGTGTTGGGCTGATTTCTGCTCCTTATCAGTTCGGTCTGTAGGGGGCGCTCTCTCAGAATACTTTGGGGAGGGCATTTATCCTGCAGCTCACATCCAAAACTGCTTTGTATGCCTTTTCCCCTCATTTCGCCTTAAATTAATACCTGCAGACACTACTCAGGGCTCAATAAAGCACAATCAACTGTCACTATATAAAAAAACCCGGAATAAATCACAATGTATCAATGATTTTAATCTAGTACTGATAATATATTATTCTGATATTAGTAGTATATTAATTAAAAGGGTCATTCTGCATGATGAGTATTTTTACATGACTTGTATGATGGGGAGTTATTTAAAGTATTTAAACACTGTAGTATTACACATTTTACGGCTGTAAGAAAGTACTTCTTCTACCACTGATTACTGTTTTATATTTAAAGTGTATCTCTGTCTGCATTGCAGGTTATTTTTATGCTTTTCGCTGTAAAATGTTTGCATATTTGATGAGAAATGTTGCATATTTCTGCACTTCAGAAAACTGCATGGCTTTTTCATTTAAGTTCTGATATATTGGACATATTCTTGTATTATTGTTTCATATTTTGATGGTAATTTTCATGATTGTTGCTCTTTTAAAGTGTCCTTTTCTCTTATTTAGTGTGACATTCACCAAAACACCAGACTTAATAATCCTTTTATGTGAAAACCAACTTGACATTTAACCATATTGTGATTATTATAGCATAATTATGACTTAGATTTCACAATTTCATTACATTTTTGTTTATCTAGTGAGAATGTCTTTTATACAGGAATGAGATAAATGGACAAAATCAAGACTATGAACTTCTGCAGTTCCTTGAAAATCCAGCAAACCTTTTGTTTTTGTCATTTAGGATTACATAGTGGAAGCTGTGGTTCAGTGGAGCACTTGACTCAACCAATCAACCAATCAACCAATCAATCATCAATCATCAATCAATTGGGTAAAAGCGTCTAACAAGTGACATGTAATCTATAATGTAACATAAGTGATATAAATGAACTTCAGATTCTGATTTCATCTTGTTGTGAAAGCATAATCACGTCTTATATTTAAATGTCCTTCCGTCCATCACTGTGACACATGCAATGCACAGATTAAAGTTTCTGACGTCTACTTTGCTTTGTTATTCTAGTTCGGTAATAAATAAATGAATCTTCCCCTACTGCCTCTTCCGTCTGTATTTTTAGCCGAGCTTCCTGAAAGCGTCACGTTGGATGAACAAAGCAGTTATTTTTGGCCTTAATGGAGCTCCGTATAATTGAGTTTTTCTTAATGATTGAAAACACTTTAAGTTTCCCTTCAGAGTTTGCTGAATCACGGCGATGATTATTCCCGTGTGACCTGAACGCAGCATCGGGGCGCGGTCCTGATGGAGGTCGATCAGCTGGAAACATCCTGCTGAATGAGGACTTTCTCCTCTGCCTCTCCGCTAACACCATTAGCAAAGTGCATGCTAACCGAGTTAGCTGAAGGATAGGGTGACGCTGACAGGCGGTGCGTTCACTGAACTCTGGACCCTTCAGCGCTCACATCATCACTCATCACTCTAATGGAGAGAGCGCTGTGTCCCTCACAGCTGGCCGAGGGACCAGCGGGTTCACCCTCATCTTCGTCTTCCTTTTGACCATCATCTTCATCTTCATCATCACCATCATATTCTATTTCTTCATCATCATCTTCGTCATCTTCATTATCAGCCATCATCTTCATTATCACCATCTTCTTTATCATCATCACTTTATTATCACTATCATCTTCTTCATCCCCATCTTCTTGTTCTATTTCTTTATCATCTTCATTTATCAACTTCATCTTCATTATCACCATCATCTTCATCATCTTCCTTTTGACCATCATCTTCATCTTCATTATCATCTTCATCATCTTCATCCAATCATAATCTTCTATTTCCTTATCATAAGCTTCATTATCATCATTTAAACTGAACCGAGCAGATTATTGTACTTCTTCCCTTCCTTCTTCCTTCCTTCCTTTTTCCTGTCCTTCCCTAATTACCTCCTCCCTTTCATTCCTCTCCTTCATCTTCTTTTCCTTGCTTGCATTTATCATCCCTTTTTCCTTATTTTCATTCATCTTCCTTTTTCGACTTCACCCTCGTTTCTTCCTTCCTTCTTTAATCCTGTATTCCATCCTTCCTACATCTCATGTCCTTACTCTCTTACTGTTCTTCCCTCATTACAACCTACCCCCTTTGTTCCTTATTTTTTTAACTGTCCATTTTTAACTCCATCCCTTCCCTTTCTCCGATCTTTTATTCCTTCCTTCCCTTTTCCCCTAAATCCTTCCCTCATCTCTTGCTCCCTTCTTCCCCTCCTCTGTTCCTTTTGTCTCTTTCTTCCTTCCCAACTTTCTTCCTTCCTTAAAACAATTTTCCTGAGACACATGCAACGTTGTTACTCGTTGTTTTCATCGTTGATTCAGCGTCGAATGAATCTAATTGGCCGTTGCACAGACAGAATCGGAACAGGTGTCTCTCGGAAAGATTCTCACTTTGTTTCTTCTGACATGTTTTTCTCTAGTTATACCGTCCAGCAGCTGCAGTGTGAATCTGTGAATATATTTCCACCCCCTTCACATCTCCCAGCATGCCTCGCTGTTGTGATTTACGGTTTAATCTGCCCAGGTCTCTGAAGGTCGGTGGATTAGATCCGGTCCGTGATGACGGGGACGGGTCGAGGTCGTCCGTCACGAGTCCTGACAGAAACAATGAAGGAGTGACCTGCTGACGGATTAAAGTTCAGATCTGCTCAGACAATCTGAAGGACCTCCTTTATGTATTCTTAGTAGCTGCGGTACACCTGGATCCATATCGTTCATACATGTTCAGATTCTATGTTTGTTTTCGGTCATTTGGTTTGTCTGGACTGTAATTAAATGATGTTGATTGCATTTTCGGGGAGGTTTTCATCATCTGAGAGGCCTGAGGGTGTTTTAATCTGTACAGGTTGTAAACACACTTAAGGCACTTTTGATTTGTTGAACCAAAAGGGGCTGGACCAAACCAGAGCAAAACACCAGGCAATACTCGACCAAACTTGCACTAAATTGTGGACAAAAGATGACAAAAACACCAGATAATACCGGACCAAACAAGAAACAACAGATGAGAAAATATTGAACCAATTTTCTGGACTAAACTACTGTATGGCGGAAATAAACAAGGACGAAACACCAGAGAATGTAGGACTGAAACAAGGCTGGAAGCTGGACCAAACCAGGGCTAAAACGCAGAGATTATTGAAACAAACCAGGGCTAAAACACCGGAGAATATTGGACTAAGTCAACGCTAAAGCAGTGAATGTTGGTCCCAACTAGTTAGACCAAACCATGGTAAAAGCCTGAAATAAACCAGGACTGCAACACCAGACAATGCTGGACCAATCCAAGGCTAAAACACTAGAGAATATTGGATCAAACCAGGGAAGTTTTCTGGTCCAAACCAGGGAAGTTTTCTGGTCCAAACCAGGGCAAGAACCTGAAAAAACAAGACTAAAAAAAACTGAAAATGCTGCACTAAACCAAGACTGGAACACCAGAAACTATTGGACTAAACCAAGACTGTAACACCAGAAACTATTGGACCAAACCAAGACTGAATCACCAGAAACTACTGGACTAAACCAAGGTTAAAAAACCAAAAACAATTGGACCAAACCAAGACTGAGACACTAGAAACTATTGGACCAAACCTAAGTTAAAACACCATAAGTAATCGGACCAAACCAAAGCCAAAACACCATATAAAAGTCTGACGGGGATCTTTTTCCAGAACAAAGCTCTTTAATTAGCGGTTGAAATGAGGACCATGTTCCCACAGCAGCTTTATTATTTCTGTCCCACAGTCACGTGTTCGATGCCCTCTGGAGATACTCCGCTCTCCATTGTGTTACTGTAACCTGAGCGCTGCCTGACAGGCTCAGATACAATACCCGCACTGTTTCCTGCAGGTTCAGACAAGAAGCTACAAGCTGCGAGACAAAACTATCTGATCTGACGTCCAAAAACCTGATCCTGCCACACACAGGCTGTCTTTTTTATGTAATGAGAAACCTCCACCCTCTCCCTGTGCGACCAGTCAAACGTTCACACAAACCAGACTAAACTTATTTGTTCAATAGGATAGAAATCCTTCAAAAACGTGACTTTCTGGATCATATTTTATCCTATTATTTCCATTTCTGCTCATTTACACAGGAAATATTGTTATTTTTACTCCACTTGATTTATCTGACAGCTTTAGTTGGCTTAATAAACTAATATATGTATGTTTTTTTTACCAGTGATGAACACATTTATGAATCAATACTTGTCATCCAATAATATTTAGTTATCATTTATTCTTCATAATGTGGTATTATAACTTTTATTAGAGTTAGTACTTAGTTCAGTTTTGTCTGTCTGATATGTAGTTTAGTAGAAGAATACAGATGCATAAGAAATATGAACTCATAATAATATAACTATGATAGCATCGTTTTTAGATGTCAGAGGGACTGCCTGATCAGTAGTGCAACGTTTATCCTGAGGGGGGCGCTGGAGGAAAGATAATTTCAATCTAAAGAGTTCATCCTGAATAACAAACTATTTAATTTACTAATTACCAGTAGTGTAAATTAACTAAGTACCTTTACTCGAGTACTGTACTTAAGTACCATTTTGAGATATTTCACTTGAGTATTTCCATTTTATGCTACTTTGTACAGTTCAGAGGTAAATGGTGTACTTTTACTGTCGCTACTTTCACTATATTTTGATGATAATACTTTTCTACTTTTACTTGCGTAACATTTTGAATGCAGGACTTTTACTGTAACAGAGTATTCCTACACTCTGGTACTTCTACTTTGACTCAAGTACAAGACCTGAGTACTTCTACTTTGACTCAAGTACAAGACCTGAGTACTTCTAGTTTTACTCAAGTACAAGATCTGAATACTTCTATTTTAACTCAAGTACAAGACCTGAGTACTTCTACTTTTACTCAAGTACATGATCTGAGAACTTCTACTTTTACTCAAGTACAAGACCTGAGTACTTCTACTTTTACTCAAGTACAAGATCTGAGAACTTCTACTTTTACTCAAGTACAAGATCTGAGTACTTCTACTTTTACTCAAGTACAAGATCTGAGTACTTCTACTTTTACTCAAGTACAAGATCTGAGTACTTCTACTTTTACTCAAGTACAAAACCTGAGTACTTCTACTTTTACTCAAGTACAAGATCTGAGTACTTCTACTCTTACTCAAGTATAAGATCTAAGTACTTCTTCCACCTCTACTAATTACTAATGAACTTATTCTCGTTTTGTGAGAGGTATCCCAGCCAAACTCCACCATGCATCCCCTTCATTAGAGAGAGAATGGCCCTGGACTTTCAAAACATTACATATATTAAACATGTAATACATAAATACTGTGGACAATACCCACAGGAGCAATTTAGGCTGAAGTGTCTTCCACAATAAAGTGTTCATAAACACATCTTATTTAAATGCTGTTATGGAAATTTTAACAGCTGAAAATGTATATTTCCCTAAAGTTAAAGTGCTATAAAAATAAAAGTATCACATGTTTGCTGCTGGCTGTGAACTTTCACGCGTAGAAGTATTTCCAGTAATGTTACAGAAGTACTGACAGGAGTTATGGTGGCAACAGATTCCTGAGCCATGTTATATTCTGAATATGTGGGATCATATTAACACACACACACACACACACACACACACACACACACACACACACACACACACACCACATGTTCAATGCAACACGACTCCAGTCTCTTTGTCTCTAGTTACCACGGCGACCCATGATGTCCTGTGTTTGAGTGAGTCAGTCAGAGTGTGTGTGTGTGTGTGTGTGTGTGTGTGTGTGTGTGTGTGTGTGTGTGTGCGAGTGTAAATCACAGTTAGCATGTGGAACTCTTTAAAACTGATCTGTTGGTTAGCATAGCTTAGCACAAACACTGGAAGTGGAGGGAAACTATTAGCCTGTTAGTTTGCAATGTTGTTCAGATTTCAGAAAGTTTCTAGCTCTCTAGTAACGGGGAACAATTCCAAATAAGGTTTTGCTCATAAATAATTAACAAGTTTGACACGTATTAACCCCATAAAAATGTCCCCTTTTCACACTTAATAAATCCATCATAGCACAAAACTGCTGTAATTAACAGACCTCCGGAGAGCCTCAGTGTTTGGGGTTAAAGTTGGAAACAGCATGAAAAGAGACACATTTCACAGAAGAGGACTCGCCCTAAAATCTGCAAACTGTCAATCAAACTCGTCCCTCCCTCACCCTTTTGTGTGTTCTGATCTGAGAGGTGAAGCCTGTCAAACACAAACACACTGGACCCTCCCCTCCTCTCATGTGGCCCCTGTTGGCCCCTCATGGTTCTCTATTATCTTTAGTCCTGTCAGTCATCCCACACATGGAGGGGGAGGAGAAGGAGGAGTAGTTGGAGGAGGACTTTTTTAAAAGTGGGAAAAAAGTGGACAATAAATAAAATCAACAGGACTTTCCCAACGCCCGGAGAAAGCTCTTTGTCCTGGAGACGTTTTGAGTCATGTGACACTCCGTGGATTGAGGGACTAAAGGGGGTCGGAGATGTTTGACAGGGTTGCTAAGTTAGAGAACCTGGGAAATATAATGTTCTTCAGGACAGTGTGCAACTCCTGGACAAAATTACAAAGTATGGGAAAAGTTTCCGGGTAAACAATATTGTAGTGATTTTTTTTTTGTGCACAACATTGTTGTGATGAACTTTAAAATGTTTGCCTTCTTTAAAGAGACTTTTCCAGTCCTGGAGAATTCCTGGAACTAAATACAGCCGATAAATCCTGAAAACAGCTTTTTTTAATGCACATTTTCTGAACCCTGATGGACACGGTCAGGGGACCACATGTCCTGAAAGAAGGGAAAACTGCTCCCCAGATTCCAGGTTGTAGAGAAAAGTCCAGCGGGAATGTCCTGATCAAGTTTTGAAAGACAGGTTGAGGATATTTGAGAAGCTCCCAAAAAGAACCTGGGAATATTGACGATTTCCAAATCCTAGAAAAGTTCTGGACAAATAACAGATCACAGAGAATAACTTCCTGGGCGAACATCTTGGGATTTCCTTTTTTTAAATTTGAATCTAGGTCACGATGGAGAACTGAGCCGACTCAATGCAGCGCTAGTTTCTAAGGAAAGTCTTGGATTATTCCTGGACCAATAAAAGACAAGGCTGTACAAGTTTTTGAGTGCACATTTCGTGAATCCTGCTGCTTAAGGATATCAAATAAAGTAGGAATATCCTGACGAATGAAGAGTTGAAAGGAAAACACTTTGTTGAGGAGATTTGACAAGGTCCCCGACTTTGTTGAAGTTCTTCAAGACATGTTTCATGTCCAACAAAAAGTCCTGGAAAAATCACAAAATATGCCAAAATGTCCCTGGATAAATATCCTGGAAATATATTTTGCAGACATGGCTTCCAGGTCTATGAACAAAAAATATATAGAGCAGGAAATATTTGAAAAAATAAAGAGCTGTCTTATTGAATTTGAATCCAGGTCATGATGGAGTTAGGTGTTCTAGGTCTTAAGGGGCCTACACACCAATCTGACACCAAAGAGCACGTCCCGATGGAACACGACTGTTGTGTCGCCTCACGTCTCCTGCGTCTTGGCCATGTTGTGTCGCACTGGAACACACCGCAAAGACTTCAGCCGACGGCCAAGTAGCACGTACGAACTGCGCATGCGTGAGTGGCAATAACTCTCCTTACCAGCAGGCGGCGGTAGTGTGTATTCGTCATTCAAAAGAGGCAACAACCGGAAGACAGACTGTGTGATAACCGAGAGAAGAAGAACAGACTGCGTGATATAAACAAACAACAAATAGCGCGTGCGTTCCATTTTCACTCTACAGCGAGAAGCTCACGGGGCTTTCCTGAACCTGTGTCGAGAGCTGGAGTTAAATGAAATCTCAGATTTTGCCTTCTTGATCGTTTGTTTGGGTCCCTCACTTCCGTTTCGCTTCTCATGCACTGATTCGCTAAGCTGAACAGCCAATCAGAGTGATTTATTTAGCCGACAGCCTCCCGATTCAACATGTCGAATCGGCGGCGGAAGGTGTCGGCACGGCCGAAAAGACACGACGGGGTGGGACAAATCAATCTGAGTAGGGCGACAGGACGCTCATCGACGGCCAGACATCTATCGACGGCCAAAATTGGGTTGGTGTTTAAGGACCTTTAGACAAAAAAAAAATGTCCTGGACAAAGAGATAAAGAGTTTTCCTGGAAAAAGTGTATATGACGAGTTTAGAAAACCTGTCCAGGACAAATGGATATATAAAAAACTCTCTCGAAAAAGGTTTTTTGAATTTGAATCCAGGTCAGGATGGAGTTAGGTCTTCGGGGTCTTAGAAAAATGTCCTGAAAAATCCCTGAATAATAATTATTGTCCTATAAATGTGTCAAATAATTTCTCCTGGACGAATAATGGCATACAGAAAAAATGTACTGGAAAAGCTTCTTTATGAATTTGAATCCAGGTCATGAAGGAGTTAGATCTTCCAGGTCTCACAAAAAAAAAGTCCCGGACAATAGACAACATAAAGCCGGAATATCCTGGAGAATGCATTTCTGTCCAGGAGAAGTTTTCCCCGAGGATCCTCCCCCCCCTCCCTCTGAGAGATTTAGAGTATCAGCGCTCACTGAGGAGTTTTCCTGCCAGCTGGCTGCCTCTTTATCACGTCTATTAACCGAGAGTCGGCGCTCCACACTTCACACTGTGGAAAATCCAGAAATGACAAGCTGCTGCTCTGAAATCAGCTTACAGACACTTTAGACTCATTTCACAGAGTTTAGACTGAGATACAGGAGACGCAGTAACATGACCTCCTTCCTCCGGATAAACTCTCCTCAGAGGGCAGCGCTCTAAACACGTCACAGAGGGTTTCATTTGGTTATTGATGGTCAACGTGAGCTGCTGAATGTCAACACTACTTTTACTTTTACATATAAGTGGAGCAATCAAGCTTTAGTATAAATAGTTGAATGAAAATCTGTTCAGAATTAAGCGAGTCGCACTAGTTTTTGAAGAGAAATCTGCATCTGTTTATTTTACTAGTAGATTTTGAACAATTCAAAATGGCGGGGCACATCATTGTTACATCTACGCTGAGATCAACTCAGACATTTAGTCAAATGTTCCTTGAAGATCGTAGCTCCTAACCCTGAAATGTGTGTCTGTTTTTCAGATTTTCCCAGACGTCACTGTTGAAAGGAGTCCTGCACACATTCAAATTCTAAATTCACAAAATATATCTTTGGCTTTTACACATGAAGCAAGTATTTCTATCGCTGCTAAACTTTACAAGACATATGCAAATTACCGTATGAGTGCACACATCTTTTTCACACATGAACAAAATATCTGTACAGGTCCAAACGCTACACATTCACTCATTTCTGATATACCAATATAAAAAGGACCATTATTTGCTTTGTTAGTTCTGACTAGTTAAGGAATTGCAGACTCATCCAGTAATTTCATAAATGTCCAAACACATTTTTTTAATTGTAATTTCTCTGTGTGACCCTTGCTCTACTTTCCAGAAGATGTTAGGGATTAAATCTGATTGGCTGCTGTAATCTGAGTGGTATGAAGAACGAGAGAGAGATTTGTGGTAAACGGTTCTGGTTCAGGACCGTCACACTCTGACCGATCCTCGCTTTATTTCTCTGAGCAGCGGACACCTCTTCCTCTTCCTCCTCCTCTTCCTCCTCTGTGGTTTATACTCCTGCAGATTGTCAACACGTTGGATTACAGCCGAGGTCTGAGCTCTGTGACATCAGAGTTACAGCTGCATGCAGCATGGGAGGGCTGCTTTAAAATATAATCCAGTCAAATGAGTTATTAATGTCAACAATTATAGTAAGTAACCCTAATCCAGAGATATAAGAAAAAGAGAGGGCGAGTCAGTTTCCTGCAGCTGTGTCACGTGCAAAAATAATAATCTTGGTGAATTACAAACTGTACTGTGACGTACGAGCTGCAAGGAGTATTTCACGTCAAATGACAGAAAAACAATCGCCAATTTTTATCGATTTAATGCAAACATGTCAGAAAACACTGCTTTTATCATCTCAAATATGGAGTTTTCCTGCTTCTCTCTGCTTCTCATCATATTGAAGAGAATATATTGGGCGTTGGACTGAGAGAATAAGACACTGATAAACATCTCTTTGGGATTTTTGTTACTATTTTCAGGGATTATCGGACCAAATGTTTAACCCATAAACTAGTCAGCAGATAAATGGCTTTGCGGAACTCAAACTGAGTCGAAGGAAAAGTAGAGCATGAAATTAAAATATGAAATAATGCAGCTCTTGTATGCATCATATAAACAATGGGGGAAATGTACAGTCAGTTTTGGCCTCATTGTGAGAGTTTAACGGTCTTTAAAATACGTTTTTTCATCGCAAGAAGTCTCATTCTACCGTACTCTTCATCACTTGTTCTCAATGTGTTTCCCTCTTCCATCATTACACTTTAATCGACACACCAATTCTTCCATCTCAACCAAGCAATACAACTTTTGATATATTTCAACATTTTTATAGCATTTCTTGGCTTTTCTA
>CM062270.1:33406862-33636862 GCA_031216635.1 Dissostichus eleginoides | reverse complement strand
ACCTCTCCACCTGTCACTGTCCATCTGTGTCGGTCACACACACGCAGACACATATTCAATAATTTTATTAAATTATGTTTTTCACATTAAAAGCTGAGCTACCAACGCAAAGGAGCAAGACTTTTACTTTGAAAGGAGAAAGTTTGTGGGTTACATTTTTAAGACTGCAGGTAAACATGGACGTAAAGTTCATTTAAATGTTTAATTATAATTTTTTAGGAACAAATAATGTCTCTAATGTCTCTAATGTCTCTGTCCAAAATAAAGACACTAAAAAGTGTATATATGTTATATTTTGCATGATATTGAGTTTGCATTTCAAATTAAAAAAAAAAACGCTCCAAAATAAAAACACAAAAAAAGTTGCCAGTGAAGCTTATGGTTATAAAAAAAATACAATATATTATATAAAAAAAATACAAATAAAGCACATTTCTACACTAATGTTTTACTTCCTGTTTTTGCACAATGTGTGTACACACAAGTGACACAAGTTCAGGGATAAATCCCGCAGGTAACGCTCACCTGAGGCACTAAAATCCCCATGAGACACACACACACACACACACACACACACACACACACACACACACACACACACACACACAGTGGCCACAAATCTCTCCAGAGTCTAATAAAGAGAAACACTGACACATCACGTCCCATGACACACAACGACACACACACACACACACACACACACACACACACACACACAGCGGGATAATTAGTCATCCTCATTACACAAATCGACCAATTAGACCACTCGTGACCTCGTTAAGAAACAAACAGTTTAAATCATCAGAGACGTCGCTTTCCTCTCAAAGTCTCGACAGACATCTTTGTTTTGTTCTCGCAGCGACATCATTAATACTCTGAGTTCTGGTGATTTCATTTTGTTCTACAAGCTCTGATCCTCCATCACTTCCACACTGAGAGACTGTCCATAAACACATCATGTTGTATAAAAACATGTGTAATTGAGCTCCTGGTTCCTCTCAGCAGAAAGATAATTGATGCTCAGACATCCGAAGACTTTCAGGATGTCTGAAACCCCCCCAAATCTAAACCACCCAAAACAGAGAAGGTGTTCTGGTTCAACAGCTACTGATCAGGTCTGATTATCATCATTTACAGAAAATATGAACTTCACGATTACGGCCAAAACGATAACCACGATTATCTTTGATCATATGAAACCAAAGGCTGTACACAGACTAAAGATACCACAGCCAGTTCAAGAGGAAATACAGAGAAATGGTTTTCTCGAGGTACAGGGATGGGGGAGGTGTTTGACTATGTGTATGTGTATATGTGTATATGTGTGAGTATGTAGGTGTGTATATGTATATGTGCATATATATATATGTGTATGTGTGTGTCAATCAACAGGTAAAGCAGATTAATAATAATAATAACAATAATAATTAATAATAATGATAATTATGGATTATAGATTATAAATAAATCATTTAGGGACAAGGGGGTGAGATTAAATAAGTTATACTTCTTCTCACTCCTTTTCGAACACTAGATGTGGGACTGTTTATGTTGCTAATGCTGTTGTTGTTGTTGTAAATGTCATTTTTTGTTTTGATTTCTCTTACATGACTATGCACTGCAACCTTTTTTTTGTTTTGTAATTATTTATTTTACTTGTTCGAAAGTCAAGGCCAAAACTATACTTCAAAAGGTGTACACATCAGGGAGTTAAAAAACATTATCAAAGAGCGTTGTTCATAACAAATAAATCAAGCTTTTGCACATTTAAAAAGGAAGCAAGTTGAAAACACTGATATAGTGATAACGTGATTATTGTTTAGCTTCAGGAAACTAAAGACAGACACACGTATGATATATCTTAGATGTTTGAATGACAATGTGATTGATATTATTTGTATAACACAATAATCACAAAAAATGTGCATAAAAGTAATAAAACATTATGCACATTACACAAAGCTAAAGAAATATATTTGGAGATTCTTATTCATTATCAGAAATGAGGCATAACATTTCGTCCAATTCCAGGCAGTTAAAGTGAAATACTAAAAGTCTTCAAAGAGTTCAGGTAGAAATTTAGGAGCATTTTCACTGACAGACCGGGAGCTTAAGTCCCAAAAAAAGGGTTTCTTCCTGTCTCGTTTAAATTCCTGTCCTGAAGTTTTGAGGGATGCTCTGCACCTCTTCAAAGCTCTCTGAAAATTAAACTCATCTTTCTGTCTCTGACATTGTTCTGCCTGTGAAACTTTTTAAACTCTACCACATGGATAATTCAATCAGATGCAAAACTTTATATTATCACGGTCCCAAAGTTTCCTACCCTTCGCAAAAATAAAAAATAATGTTCAAGAAGTATTCCATGGTGTTTTCTGACGGAAGAAAACTCATGTTTGTTGTCCAGAGAAGTTTAATTAGCCGGACTACTTTCTGCGGCTGTTATCAAGTGTTAACAACCTCTGAAATGTCCAAATTGACCAATCAGGATCAAGTATTGAAAGGCATTTTCTAATAACATTGGCTCTACCTATCTGCCTTGAGACAGTTCATGTTGCCGCCGTATATTCTCTGTGATTTTATCCATCACAGTCTGATCTGTAGCTTTTTATCGGCCTCTGGGTGTTTGGAGGAAACGTCTGACCTGTAACCCGAGGAACCTGCTAAACTGGAAACGTTCAAATATAAAATCTTTACAAGTTATGGATCAGAAGCTGAATCTAACCGTGAGCAGCTGCCGTAAAAACGAGCTGAAGACATTCAATGTTTCTTATATACTACATGGAGACATGGGCTGTGTGTGTGTGTGTGTGTGTGTGTGTGTGTGTGTCTCTGTGTGTGTATTCCCTTAGCTCCTGTCATCAGAGTCTCACTTTGCCTGCTGCCATCTGCCCTGCTGAGAGTGTGTGTTTGTTACTAGCTTGCCAGTTGCCAACCACACTCACACACACACACACACACACACACACACACACACACACACACACACACACACACGTATGCACACACACATGAATACACACAGCTCAAGTTACATTTTACAGAAAGCAACAGTGCTGACAGATGTTGGTACCTTTAACTACATACAGGAAAAACCACTACCTGCTGTCCACACACACACACACACACACACACACACACACACACCACACACACACACACACACACACACACACACACACACACACACATGCATGCACACAAACACTGGCACATGCTGGCACACACACACACACACACACACACACACACACACACACACACACACACACACACACCTCCTCTCCTCTTTAACTCTGCCTGTGTTCACCAGAGGTTTGGTTCATAACTCGGTCCTGCAGCTGGTGGGCATCGCCGTTTCATCTCAGGTTTCTCTTTAAATTCACGCTGTCGAACATAATCTACATTCTGCACGGGGACCTTATTTAAAAGATATAGAAACTATGAGCCAATGGCAAAAACATCCAATAAAATTGCGGGGGGAGGCACGAGGAAACCAGTCAATAAAATGTGTTCATTGCCATACACTGAAGAGACGTCCTCTAAAGCACGGCACATTAAAACCGTTTAAACTATTCTACCTTTAAGGCAGAATAACATGGATTTGTGTTTTGATAACTCAACAGTCAAAGTAGGCTTTAGATTCAATCTCGTTTTTGGATTGAGCTTTTATCTACTCCTCGGTATATTGGCGTTATTTCGGCATCGTGTCGACCATTTTTGCAGCTTCGGTACATTTTTAAAGAGCCGAAATGTCCTCTAAAACGGCAAAATAAACTCAATCTGGGGCAGGGTCTCTGCAGCTACGACCAAACACTTTTAGTTTCTCCTTTTTGTAATGTAACAGCTTTTAAGGAGATCTACTCATTCTGCCTTAAAAGGGGCCTTTTCTGGGGTTTTCCCTCTCCTGTAGTGTGTTATTTAGGTTTTTAGTGCATGTAAATGGTCTGCAAAGGATGAAATCCCTGTGTTCAGACACACATGATGAAACTTTACCCCAAAATGGCAAAAAAATCCCCCTTGTAGTCATTTCATAAGCGTTAATCAAATGGGAATGACACGCGACTCGTCCATTTTGGGAAGATTTTGTGTTGAGTCTGAACAGGAAGTAGATTTCAGCAGGACGTCCAAACTGCTGCTGATTTACATCCATCTGCCCCAGAGAGAGGGGGGGGGGGGGAGAGCGTGACAAACTGATGGGGGGGGGGGGCGTCTGGGCCGACCCACCTCCACAGAGGGTGGGGGGGTTACTGAGAGGACACCGTGTTCCCATTGAGACCCTCCGAATCTCTATATATCTACTTTTATATTTTTCTGATTCACAAAAAAAATCATAAACGTTAATATTTTCATTCGTATTTTATCTTTTAATAGCTTATATACATTTTACTTTTGCTATGCATTTGTACTTTTTACTCTGTCTTCTATCTGTTTCATATCATACTCACGTTAAGACTTGAGATTTGAAGACATCACCTTTAACTTTGAGGAATTGGGACATTCATCATAATGTTTTTACATTTGATCAGGCAAACAAATAATCCATAGTGAAGACGATGAGAAGTTGGATCCCTAATCTGTTCTGAGCGAGGTGAGACGGACCCTAACCCTAAATCTCCGCCAATAAAGATGATTACTTTTGGGGTCTGGACTTGTACATTTAACAAACATTAGACGCTCTGCCGAACAAAAAATGAACATTTTCACCGTTAAATGTCATTTTAGCGGACTGTTTTATCCAAAGCAACTTACATACGCCTCAAAACCGTACTTATAAAACCACAGAAGCAAATGGGGGTTATGTTTCTTGACCAATCACACTTCTACAAATACAGTCAATCACAATCTAAAGCATGACTATAAAAGATGGATCTGCAAGGAGCGACAACGTCTTTCTATCTTGTGCTAAAAACGATGAAAACGTATGCTTATTGTATATAGTTTGAAGGGGAGAGGGATCCAGATCAGATGCATTTCCTTGCATTTGAATATACAACTTTATTGCTTTAATTGTATGACAAAAAAATGTATACAAAATTAAAATGATCCTTACTAAAAAGGACTTTACTGGATCTTTTAAGACTAAAAAATGAAACTGTAAAATCTCAGTTTGATTCAGATTAAAGAGATTTATTAAATAAAATGAACCCAATTGACATCAGAAATCTGGTTGTACAGTTTTTAAATAAAACCTCTCCAGGACTGAAGGCTCTGCTGTCTGTTAGCGGGTGAGTTTGGGGAGGGGGGGGGGGTTTAAGGTCGGAGGTCAACAGCGTTTGATTTGTTGCTCTCTGGAGTGTGAAACCTGAGACCCCTCGGCCTGCAGAGACGCACTGAGCGCGTGCAAAACCAAGCCTTATTTTTGGAAAAGTGTAAATCTGTTCCCTCCGCCGTCGCCTTCCTCAAAAACACTCTGCCTCAGAGTCGGACGATTTTACACCAGAAGAGAGGAAGTTTAATTTCTTCTTTGACTTGTTTCAGACTCATCGTTAACACATCAATACAACAACAATTAAACAACGCTCAGTGGCGACGAACTGAGTGATGGTTCAGCAGGTCAGAGTTTACAGCAGCTGTTTGCTCCAGCTCTGCAGGACAAAAACGACTTCAACTGGTGCAGAAATTACGAGTTATTTTATTATATTATAAGTGTTCATTTTAACTCTTTTCTTTGTCTATTTTAGGAGTCTATTTCAATCTATTATACAAAAGATGAGTAATTTCTGAGAGCAGATTAAAAGTGCATTTTTTCCCCTTTACACAAAATAATCAATTATAAAACATTTGATTCATTTAAGAAAAGGAAACTGCACAATATAACAAATCTTAGGTGTTATTTAAATCTAAATTCTACACTATATAGTTGGTATTGTATCAAACCAGTATTAACAGAAAAATCACAAAGCATTTCAAATGTTTAGGGGAACAAAAACAGAGAGCAGTTATTAAAAAACGAAAAAATAAAAAATTGAGATTCAAGAGCTCTAAAAAAGCACCAAAAATAAAATCACATTATTACATATTCATATTTGTGTTAATTGGTTTTATTCTTTTCTTTTTGCTATATATTTTCATTATGAGTTTCTCTTGAAATTGTCAGAAAATAGTTGGAAAAAATGCTATTTATGAATCTAATAAATGTCTCTAATTGTTAGTTTGACTTGAAAAACCTGAACAATTTAGAAAAATAATGTATTCCCCTTTAAATTGAGTTTGCTTAAATCTGTTTAGGATTCCCTTAAATTATTTAGTATATAAAGAAATAAAAGTAAATCAAATGTCTGTCTTGTTTGTCGGACATACTCTACAGACACAGTATTGTTATTCACTCGTTTAAATATCGACCACAAAAATCAGATTTGCGCAAAAAAAATCTGCTTTTAGTTTTTTCTTTGTGACCCTGCAGAAGCTCTGGGGGGGTCAGAGGGGGTCTCAGGGTCTGGGGTGTCGGGTGAGAGGAGGGGTGAGAGGGGGGGTGAGACGAGGGGTGGATTAGTTCTCCTTGGTCGATTCCCCCCCCCCTCCCTCTTTGTCCCGCCTGTCAGCCATGGATACGCTCCACCAATCACACACTGCACTCAACAATAGCTGCCATCATTCCCAGAATTCCCGGAGAGGACGCAGACGTTCCTCT
Source organism: Dissostichus eleginoides (assembly GCA_031216635.1). Classification (NCBI taxonomy): domain Eukaryota; kingdom Metazoa; phylum Chordata; class Actinopteri; order Perciformes; family Nototheniidae; genus Dissostichus; species Dissostichus eleginoides. Next base: position 33,630,231 of record CM062270.1, on the reverse strand, counting down.
GAAGATCTCCGACCGCACGATGTCTGACGACCAGAGGAAATCACTGCTGACACTTAACGTCCACACACACTCAAACTAAACTCTCACACTGCGAATATAAGCACTAACATATTAAATATTAAAAGAAAACACTTATTCAGATAAGACCTCAACGTTTTTTATACTAGGAGGAAATATTTACAAAAAAACTCGGTTCACAATGAAGACAAAAATATGAAACTCAAACTAAACTCACACACTGCTGCTCCTGCTAATATAAGTACTGACGTATCAAATATAAAAAAATGAAAACATATTCAGATAAGACCTCAACGTTTTTAACACTAAGAAGAAATATTTCCAAAAATAATTATGTTCACAATAAAGAAAAACACATTAATTGAAAATGTATATTTAAAAAAATTCAGTAGAAAGTTTCAACGTGTGAGAATCAGTCGACTCTTTCGGGTAACGCCTAATTAAGAGATTCAAATTCTGATCGATTTTTCACTCTAGTCTAAACCAAGGCATTTTTTAGATAACTGCAAAAATGCAAACTTTAACAGATACAGACATTTTAAAACATTTTACCAAAAATCTCAGTATGGACAAGTGAACTATCCAAATTGCACAAAGAAGAATATTTGGTAAATGCAACAAACGCGACAATCTGAATGTATTGTGGAGCTGCAGAGAAGTCCCAGCCTATAAAGGATGGTATTGGTCCAGGTCATTCTCAATGAGTAAAAAACTAAAATCGTGTTCTTTTTTCTTAATCGTGCAGTCCTAATTACGATATGCAAAATGTAAAGACGATATCTAGTTTCATATTACAATATCCATATCGATACACTCGATCTGGACAAAATCCTGTTTAATATGCGTTTATTTGTGCAACCAATGAGTATCATTTAATGTGCCTGAGTGGTGGGGGAAATCTGCAACCCATTTTGCCAATTTTGGTATGATTATGTCTTCAATTTTTTGCTGAACAAACACTTTTAGTGTAGAAAACTAAGAAAGAAAGAATGAGGACAGAAACAAAAGGGCTCCAGCAGCGAAGCAGCTTTCATAATAACACATAATCCTACAGTAAAAATCCCTCTGAGCTTCATCAAATCCACAAACTGTTCCAACTAAAACCCACTGCCTCGTCCTGTTCCTCGACCCTTTGACAGTGTTGAACCCGTTAAAAAAGAAGGTTTTTTTTAGGGGGGGGGGGGTGTTCTCAATGGACCCCCGCTCGCTCTTATCAGCGCCCCGACACGGCCTGGATTACACGGCCCCAGTGGCTTCTGGGAGTTCTGCTAATCTGACCGCTCATTAATATTTAACACAAATCCTGCCAGGAGACGCCAGACTCGCAGCTCTGCGTCCTGATTGGCCGGGAGTCAGCGCTGCGGTTCGTTTCGGCTCGCTGACCGGCCAATCAGCTGCAAAGATTACCGCCGAGTGTTGAGCCTGGCAGTCGGAGCGCGGGGAGGAAACTACGCAGCGACCCCAGACCGACCTTTGACTTCACTGTACTGAAGTTTAACAACAAATAAACACGAAGGAAACTAACACCAGACCTCGTGCTGCAGATTTTCAGTCTTTTACTCGTACTGGTGGTGAGTGATATAGTTATATTTCAATTTAAGATATATATTTAATATTTTAATGTCTATCAGTTGAGTTTTTTCTTTTTTTGAACTACCCATTAAGAGAAGCCAATACGAACAATAGTTTCTAGTCGTTAGATTTTCTTTGTTGTCTTTTTTTAGGTAATTCTGTGTCAATTTTTTGATATTTTGTGTCTCTTTGTACAGTAGTTGCTCTAGTCTCTTTGTAGTTGTTTTGAGTCTTTTTTGGGTAATTTTGAGTCTTTGTATTATTGTAGAGTCCCTTTGTAATCATTTGAGTTGTTCTAGTCTCTTGTAGCCATTTTGAGTCTGTTTATTGTCATTTCAAGTCGATTTTTGGTCATTTGTTGTCCCTTTGCAGGCATTATGAGCCTTTTTTTGGTCATTTCGGTTCAATTTGTAGATATAATTTCTCTTTGTAGTTGTTCTAGTCTCTCGTCGGTAATTTTTAGTCTTCGAATTCATTTTGAGTCTCTAAGTAGCAATTTTCTGCCTCTTTATTGCCATTTTGAGTCTTATTGTAATCACTTTGTGTGTCTTTGTGACTGTTTCGTATCAATTTGTAGTAGGGCCAGGTTCAGTCATCTATTTGCAGACATACCAATTACTTGAGAATATTGTGAAATAATTAAAAACGTTTGTCAAATAATTAACTTTTTATTCAAATTGTGAGGCTCGTATTACCGTCTGAAATGTATCTGTGTGTATCTTTGCGACTGGGCGAAGACCTTTAGATCTTACGTTATATAAAATATGAACTTAAACTACAGACAGACAACGAGGAGGCTTATGTAGAATATATTGTCATTATAATAAAGCCAGCATGATTAAAGCTCATCACAGAGGATTTGCATCGAACACGCACATACGCACGCACGCACGCACACACACACACACACACACACACACACACACACACACACACACACACACACACACACACACACACACACACACACACACACACACACACACACACACACACACACACACACACACACTACACACAGCAGGATTCTTCTTCTGTGGTTTTAGCTGTGGTTGTACATAAGGCTGTGAAATTAGTGCTTTTATCCCCATCATTAACACACGTATGTAAAGAAACCCATAGCTGCTTTAACCTCAACTTAACCATAAACCAAAAACTGTACAAGATATAATGAATGTATGACCATAAACACTTTCCTGGTCATTCAGTAAAACACACTTTAATCTGACCCTTATGTCCCTTCTGGCTTTCCGTATTTTCCTTCCTTCCTTCCTTCCTTCCTTCCTTCCTTCCTTCCTTCCTTCCTTCCTTCCTTCCTTCCTTCCTTCCTTCCTTCCTTCCTTCCTTCCTTCCTTCCTTCCTTCCTTCCCTCATGTCTCTCTCTCTCTCTGAATGCTTCCCTCTTTTCTGTCTATCCCTCATCTTGTTTCCTACTTCTCTCTACTTCCTTCCTTTGTGTTTCCCTTTCTTCCTTAATCATTCCTTCCTTCCTTCCTTCCCCTTCCCATTCTTTCTTTATTTGCTCCTTCCTTCCTTCCTTCATTGCTTACTTCATGTATCTCTTTCTCTCTGTATGCTTCCCTCTTTTCTGTCTATCCCTCGCCTTGTTTCCTACCTCGCTCTACTTCCTTCCTTCCTGTCTCACTTTCTCCCTTAATCATTCCTTCCTTCCCATTCCCATTCTTTCTTTATTCGCTCCTTCCTTCCTTCCTTCCTTCCTTCCTTCCTTCCTTCCTTCCTTCCTTCCTTCCTTCCTTCCATTTTCCCATTCTTTCTTTATTTGCTTCTTCCTTCCTTCCTTCATTGCTTCCTTCATGTCTCTCTCTCTCTCTGAATGCTTCCCTCTTTACTGTCTATCCCTCACCTTGTTTCCTACTTCTCTCTACTTCCTTCCTTTGTGTTTCCCTTTCTTCCTTAATCATTCCTTCCTTCCTTCCCTTCCCATTCTTTCTTTATTTGCTCCTTCCTTCCTTGATTCCTTCCTTCATGTCTCTCTCTCTGAATGCTTCCCTCTTTTCTGTCTATGTCTATTCCTACTTCTCTCTACTTCCTTCCTTTGTGTCTCCCTTTCTCCCTTAATCATTCCTTCCTTTCTCCTTCCTTCTTTCCATTTTCCCCTTCCCATTCTTTCTTTCTTTGCTCCTTCCTTCCTTCCTTCATTGCTTCCTTCATGTATCTCTCTCTCTCTGAATGCTTCCCTCTTTTCTGCCTATCCCTCGCCTTGTTTCCTACCTCGCTCTACTTCCTTCCTTTGTGTTTCCCTTTCTTCCTTAATCATTCCTTCCTTTTTCCTTCCTCCCATTTTCCCCTTCCTTGATTCCTTTCTTCATGTCTCTCTCTCTCTCTGAATGCTTCCCTCTTTTCTGTCTATCCCTCATCTTGTTTCCTACTTCTCTCTACTTCCTTCCTTTGTGTTTCCCTTCCTTCCTTAATCATTCCTTCCTTCCTTCCCCTTCCCATTCTTTCTTTATTTGCTCCTTCCTTCCTTGATTCCTTCCTTCATGTCTCTCTCTCTGAATGCTTCCCTCTTTTCTGTCTATGTCTATTCCTACTTCTCTCTACTTCCTTCCTTTGTGTCTCCCTTTCTCCCTTAATCATTCCTTCCTTTCTCCTTCCTTCTTTCCATTTTCCCCTTCCCATTCTTTCTTTATTTGCTCCTTCCTTCCTTCCTTCCTTCCTTCATTGCTTCCTTCATGTATCTCTTTCTCTCTGTATGCTTCCCTCTTTTCTGTCTATCCCTCGCCTTGTTTCCTACCTCGCTCTACTTCCTTCCTCCCTGTCTCACTATTTACAGCAACAACTGTATAAGATATAATGAATGTATGACCTTAAACACTTTCCTGGTCATTCAGTAAAAACACACTTTAATCTGACCCTTATGTCCCTTCTGGCTTTCCGTACTTTGCTCAGAAACACAGCCATAACCCTGACTTCTGGTTTCCTGTTTCAGACTAAATGATTGATCTAATGCAGAGCCTCTCCTCAGTAAATACAGAAATATGTGAACTAAAGACTTCCAGCTCGTCTTTCCGACTATAAATTCAGATCAGAGGAGTTGTGGAGAAACTGAGAGTGAAATGTGACACCATGAGTTTAAAGAAGAAGTGGATAAAAAATCTCTCCTTACCTTCAGAGGAGCAGCAGGAGGACAGGAAGCAGCAGGCGGGAAAACAAACAGAGAAGAAGAATTCATATTAATATAAGATCAGAGCAGAGGGGAACGTTTCAGGAGGGTCACATGGAGAGTTAGTCACACTCAACCCTTCCTTCCCTCCTTCCTCTTTCCCCTTCCCATTCTTTCTTTATTTGATCCTTCCTTCCTTCCTTCATTGCTTCCTTCAAGTATTTCTCTCTGTATGCTTCCCTCTTTTCTGTCTATCCCTCGCCTTGTTTCCTACCTCGCTCTACTTCCTGTCTCACTTTCTCCCTTAATCATTCCCATTCTTTCTTTATTTCCTTCCTTCCTTCCTTGCATCTCTTTCTCTCAGTATGCTTCCCTCTTTTCTGTCTATCCCTCGCCCCCTACTTCCTTCCTTTCTGTCTCCCTTAATCATTTCCTCCTTTAATTCTACCCATCTTTCTTTCTCTCCTTCCTTCCGTCCTTCTCCTTCATTACTTCTTTATTTGTTCCTTTCTTCCTTCCTTTCCTTCACTGTCTTTTTACATTACATTACATTTCACTTGTTAGACGCTTTTATCCAAAGCGACTTACATACATTCAATACTGTGGAAAATCCCCACAGGAGTAATTTGGGGTGAAGTGTCTTGCCCAGGGACACAACGACATGCTGACTGCAGTGGGACTCGAACTTGCTACCCCCTGATTCAAAGTCCAGCACACTATCCACTGAGCCACAGCAGCCCTTTCTGCATTCCTTCCTTCATTTACTGTCTTCCTCCTACCTTATCAGTTTTTGCTTCCTTCGTCCTTTCTCCCTTTCCTTTCTTTCTCTTTCTTTCCCCTCCTTTCTTCCATCCTACTTTTTTCCCTTCTCTCCTCTCCTTACTTTCTCATCCTTCCTTTCCTCCCTAATCTCTCTCCTTCCTTTCCCTCACTTCACTTACCTTCCTACCTTTACTTTCTTACTCCTTCCTCATTGGTCTTTCTCTCCTTTCTCTTTACTTCCTTCCTTTCTTCCTTCTCTCTCTTCCTCTCCTCTCCCTTGCTTCAATAAAACACTAACAGGTCTGACATAGCGTCCACATTCAGACTCTCCCTTCTTTCTCTTTCACTACAAAACAATCACATCTTTTCATTCATTCATTTTTCATCCACTCAACTCCTGTTAGGAGCCGCAGTATTTCAATCACTTTCCAAAGTATTATGACAGAAACAATGACAACAGCTCCAGTGTCGACACAACAATGTCCTCATGTCTGCTTTCATTTACAACAAATCTTTTTCAAAGAGTGAGAAGCTAGGAAAATAATCTCCACTTGTTTGTATTCCTGATCTCCGCTCTGGGATTATTGACAGTGAAACTTTAATAAACCTCACAGTGATGAGGCCGCTGTGATCAGATACAGATGTGAGCGGCTGGACTCCACAGAGCCGCTCTGAGTGGACGGCTACGCTCTCCCTGCGCTCTGATTGGACGATACGCAGGATCCTCTATCCACCTCCCTTTTGAATTTTAATTGAGTTATTATGTGAAATCAATAGCTGCAGTTTAGAGGCTCCTCTCTCACAACAACAACTCTGTGATTCTGCAGAACAGCAAAGGTCTTTAAACTCTTTTAACATGTGAAACTCACAGACATCTGTTTCCACGTCACATTGCAATGATTTATCTCCCAGTCACACAGAACAAGTTATTAAGTTATGACTTAAAAGGTTACATAACACTGCAACAACATGTTAACAGTGTTATTGTGAGCATGCTAATACTGCGATTTTTCTATAATAGATATGTGTTCTTGTTATAGTCATTTTAAAGTACCTTTTCATATTTCTATCGTCATTTTGCAACGGGATTCGACCACTTTTTAAATATAATATCATGCTGCAGTCAGGTTTAGGTTTAGATATTTAATTTATAAATTAAAACAGCTTAGTAGAATTTTTATTTATTTATTCGATACATAAAAAAACCTACATTTTAAAACAATATATTTGTGTAAAGTCATTGAGGGTCCCCACACGTACTTATTAACAAGTATGTGTGTTTAGAAGGTCAACACACACTCCTCGATGACCTCATCACCACTATTTTGTCTCGTTGCCCTGGTAACCCTGACCCTCTAGTTTGACTGACAGCTGGTGGTTTCAAGTGACCCGTGCGCCTCACAGCTGCAGTGCATTATGGGTCACTGAATGAGGCCTGTAGTGGAGGTGTTTAATCATCAACTGTTTTTACTATTTCTGTTGTTTTATCACCTGTTCTTTCAAATATTTTAGATTTTAGGGTAATAACATTCAGTATATTTGTTGTTTTATTATATTATCTTTAAAAAATAATGTTTTTAGGATCTATTATAGGATATATTTGTTGTTTTTCATCGATTGTTTTAAGGATTTTTTTTTATATGATCATGATATTTAGTGTTTTTTTAGTAGGATCTTGTTTTAAGGATCATATTTGTTGCTTTTTCATCTTTCCTGTCAACAATTTTTTATTTTCGGATCATAAAATACAGAATATTTGTAATTTTATCATCTTTTCTTTTAAAGATCTTACTTTTTTGGATCATAAAATTCAGTTTATTTGTGTTTTTTTATCTTTTCTTTCTCGGATCTATGAATTTCGGATTATAAAATACAATATATTTGTTATTTGTATCTTTTTCTTTCAAGAACTTTGCTTTTAGGATCATAACTTTGAGGATATTTGTCGCTTTACCATATTTTTTTACATTTTTCCTCTTCTCTCAGTGCGACTATAACTCTTCAGGTGGGGTCAGGTGGGACGTCTCATTTCCTGTTTCATCTCTCATCGTTCCCCCACAATTCATGGCCTGCTTCACCCACAATGCACTGCTTCCTGTGGAGACGAAGCTGAAACTGAAGCAGCCGACTGAAGTTTACTCAGGAACACGGGAGGTCTCCGGATGGAGGAGGTTACCAGATATGTATTGATTTATCTGTGGATTATGTTCTTGGATAAACATACATCACTCAACGTTTCTAAAACTGATATATTGTACATCTTTTTTTTTTTTATAGTATTTAGGGTTTCAGACCCCTATGGATTTTATTCTATCCTCCTTTTTATTTTTCTTGCTCTTGCCGCAAACCCGTAAGACCTAAAAACATCAACATGTGCAGGTCGGCTGCAAATTCCAGCCACTATGTCAATCTCTTAACTCATCTGTGTCTTGTATTCTTTCATATCAGTATGTAGTGTCTCTACTTTAAAGAGTCCTCTCCTGCAGATGTTCAGTTGTATATCAGTATGTAGTGTCTCTACTTTAAAGAGTCCTCTCCTGCTGATGTTCAGGTGTATATCAGTATGTAGTGTCTCTACTTTAAAGAGTCCTCTCCTGCTGATGTTCAGGTGTATATCAGTATGTAGTGTCTCTACATTAAAGAGTCCTCTCCTGCTGATGTTCAGGTGTATATCAGTATGTAGTGTCTCTACTTTAAAGAGTCCTCTCCTGCTGATGTTCAGGTGTATATCAGTATGTAGTGTCTCTACTTTAAAGAGTCCTCTCCTGCAGATGTTCAGGTGTATATCAGTATGTAGTGTCTCTACTTTAAAGAGTCCTCTCCTGCTGATGTTCAGGTGTATATCAGTATGTAGTGTCTCTACTTTAAAGAGTCCTCTCCTGCTGATGTTCAGGTGTATATCAGTATAGTGTCTCTACTTTAAAGAGTCCTCTCCTGCTGATGTTCAGGTGTATATCAGTATGTAGTGTCTCTACTTTAAAGAGTCCTCTCCTGCTGATGTTCAGGTGTATATCAGTATGTAGTGTCTCTACTTTAAAGAGTCCTCTCCTGCTGATGTTCAGGTGTATATCAGTATGTAGTGTCTCTACTTTAAGTTTTGCTCCTTGCTGTTAACCAATGTAACTCATATTATTACATTATTTCATTAATGTTTCATGAGTGTCTGCTGCTCTTGCTTTAGTCCTTTAATTTTCATGCAATGTATGTTTTTAATGCACCAAAACAAGAAGCTTGTTCTGATACTAGGTACAAAAATTACAGAAAACCGTAAAACAAATGGCCTTTTTTACGATTTACTTTCCAAAATATATACTGTGGTAATAGAAATGTAATTTACAGTACAGAAAATCCTTATAAAGAAGTTGCTGGACCTCACTCGTAAATCACAAGGTCACATCACTTAACTCATATCAGTAAATCCTTCGGGTTGCAGACTTGAATGTTGTCTTAAACCACTCCTGGTGTTAAAATATGCTTTAATTATTCCAGCATTTTAATAAAAAGGATCTTCTCGTCAGTGTGAGATTGAAACCAGAGACGACCTTTGACACCCTGAGATCCAGACAAAACACCAAAAAGCTTCTGCACGTTCAGAGAGAGAAGAAGAAGAAGAAAAGTGTGAGAGAGTCGAGGAAACAATAACCAGACCTCTGCAGGGATTACACAGTGTGTGTGTGTGTGTGTGTGTGTGTGTGTGTGTGTGTGTGTGAGAGAGTGTGTAACGTGAGAAGCTTCAGTGTTATATGAAGACAAAAGAAATATGAGCGAGCGAGTGGGAAAAAAGGTTTAAACAGAAAACCACCACAAACGTTTTTTTCCCCATCTGAATCAGGAGGAACTTCAGACGCCTGATAGTGGAAACTGTGATATGTTTCTTTAAAAGATGTTTAAAAAGCAACGTAACACCCAGTTGGAGACATCTTTCACGAACAGACACACAGCTAGAGATGTTCGCGTCTAGACGACAAACTCACTGGGAAATACCTGCTTTAAAAATGAGCCAGGATCAATAAACTGAGTTGTAAAATCACTATATTTAAATCTCTAACACTGTCTGGAAGTCACTCTTTAAAGACCACAACACACACAGCAACACAGACGATAGCGTCACTGATGCGCTGTATATGAATCTGTATCTGAAATATGGACATTTTTGTTTCTGTAGTCTCGGAGTTATTGTTCGGAAATATTATTTCAGAATCACTAAAAGTAAATCTCTTCACCCCTCTCTCCGATAAAGACACCACCCTGAGAAGCTGCACCACAGACATCTGGAAACTCAAACTAAATACACATCTGGAGATAAAACAAAAAACAAAGAAGAAGAAATCCTGAAACAACCAGAAGTAAAAGCTTCAGATCGTCAGACAACCTCAAACACGCTGAGATCCTCCAACAAACCACAGAGAACGTAGAGAACCGATCACAACCAGATTAAACTGAGACAACCACAGAGAACCAGACAGAACCGACACAAAGCTCACACAGAACCTGACATATTTAAACAAAACTATGAAGAATACAGAATGAATCGTGTTGACATTAACTTGCTAAAGAGTTGAGACAGTGAACACTCTCTGGATGTAAAATACAAACTCAATTAGTGAGTGTAATCCAGACGGAAATAAAGGTTTCTATATAAAAAAAAGAGGGTTAAATATCAAAGATACCCCACCTCACAGATTGCTTATGAATTAAATATAACTACATATTATTATTGTTCTTGCATTATCATTTCAGAATCAGAATTGTTTTTATTACTAAGTAAGTTTACAAATACACAGAAACAAGAATTTTCCGTCATTGTGAAAATTAATTTAGGAGCAATCGTATTTTTCCGGCGCTGCACACATGTAGTTTTCTGCCTTAACGTGCAAAAATACATTTAAATTAATTCAGAAAAATATAAAATGTAATCCCTCTCTGCGGAAACAGCGCCTAGTTTGTGATAAAGTCAGAAATCGCAAATTCTCGTCTTAATATTCCACTAATTTTGCATTTTCACGTTAATATTTGTGCAAAAATATTTGCACGTGTCCACAGTTTGTCTCCGATCTCAGCCAGAGTGCATTCTGGGACGTGAGTTGGGGTCCTGGTTCTGGTTCAGATCTCATAATCTCCTCTGAGTTCATTAACGTCCCCGCTGCTTCCTGTTTGTCGGAGAGCTTCCTGTATAAATGTGGCGTCTTATAACAGCGGGCCGCCCAGCAGCCAATCAGAGAGCAGCGAGGGGGGCGGCGTGGGACAGAATTAATGAAGAGGAGAAGTAGTGTTCGGAGAGAAGAGGACATAGAGACCAAGGACATGCAGAGGACGAAGAGTAGTGGAAGTTACTCGTTAAGTTCACTACTTTCAGGAAAACCATAAGACCTCAGGACATCAGCCTCTGGAGGTGTTAGAGGTGAAACATTAACATCATTTCTAAATATGTATTTGAAATATCGGTATTAGTATCTAAAATATCGGTATCTTTATCTGAAATATCGTTATTTGTATCTAAAATGTTAGTTTTTGTGTCGGTAATATCTGTAAGTGTTTGTCTGTGTCTCTGAAATATTGCGTTGGTACTGGAACATTTGTATTAGCATCTGAAAAATGTGTATTCTTTTTAAATATCTGTATTTGTATCTGAAATATATATAGTTATATCTGACATATCTGTATGTGAAATATCCATGTTTGCATTTAAAAATCTATATCAGTATCCAAAACATTGGTATTTATAAAAAAAAATGGTATCTGTAACTGTGTATATTTGTATTAAAATATCCGAATTTTACTTTATTGGCATTTGTGTCTATTGTATCTGTTTTTAATCGTAAATACCTGTAATTCAAGCAGAGAGAGTTAATTGGAAATGTTAAAAATCATGACATTGAAGGGGCATTGGAAGTTTGAACCTCTGTCCTTTGGGACAATACACAGCCCCCAGGGGACGAAATAAAAAAAAAAACGTGTCCAAAATGTCTTTGTCCCCCGAGGGCCTCCGTATGGGATCATTTAATTTTTAGCATTATCATTAATTAACTGTGTTTTAATACGATGCCATATGTCCGGTGCTCTTTTTGTTCTGGCAGCTGGAGGATAAAAACAGTTGTTTTGATCATAAAGAGGGATTGTTGGCAGTTACAGTTAATTAATGTGTGTGTGTGTGTGTGTGTGTGTGTGTATGTGTGTGTGTTTCCTGTCCAAACACTAATAGAAACACTAATTGTTCGGCCCCGCTGGTCATCATAGACCTGCTGTGATTATTCAGTGGAGCAGGAGGGGGGGGGTTATTAATATGGGACTAATTAAGATGACCTAACGAGGGGGGGGGCGTCCCCTGATGGCAGAGGACAGATAATTACAGGCGGGAGGTCGGAGGCTTCACCTAACGGCAAATTAGTGTCGCTGTGGCGTCTCCACGGGGACACACTGACACACACGCACACACACACACACTGACACACTGACACACCCACACTGAGACACATGGACACACTGATACACACTGACACACACACAGAGACACTGACACACACGGACACACACGGACACACACGCTGATACACACACTAACACGCACACTGATACACACACTAACAAGCTGATACACACACTGATACACACACTAACACACACACTGATACACACACACACACACACACTGAAACACACACACTGATACACACAGTGACAAGCACACAAACACGGACACACTGACACACACACACACTAACACGCACACTGATACACACACTAACACGCACACTGATACACACACTAACACGCACACTGATACACACACTGACCTGAGCATCTGCAACAACTATAAACACCCGTCTGTCTTTCTATCCTAGTGAGGACCGTGCTGGATGTGATTTAAAGAGGCTAAAACATTAGTATTTGTTCCTGTAATGATAATACACTTAATCAGGGCATTCAAAGTAAATAAATAAAGATGGAAATCATATTATATTGTTTTGTATTCACTGTAACCATTTCATAACTTCAAATGCAACACACATTTTGTTTTAAATAGTAAAAAAATCAAGTACCTTATCAGAGTTGAGAATATTAGGAAATATGAAAATACAAAAACATGTAAAATAAATATGACTATAAAAAAAGCTATGAATATATATAGATTATCTGAATAAAAATTCAAGTTCTAAATAAGATAATTACAATCAAATTGATAATACTAAAAAATATGTACAATTGAACTGAATTCATTTGACCTGTTTGGCTTAATTTAACCATTGGTTGGAAAATTCAAACCAAATTAGGATTTCTGCCTTTGCATGCAATAACACATTAGTTAATTACATTTACTCTAGTTTAAACTCCCTCTGTGTTTGATACCGTTTCTCCTGCAGCTCAGAGAGGAAACACAAGGAAGAGATTTTAAACCAAACTTTGGAAGAGACCCAGATGCCCACAGGGTCACCGTTCTGATAAGATGTCCTCGAATTTATTTTAAATGTAATTACGGTGAATTGGATGACTCTCTCTCTCAGAACAAACTGTCCTTCACGCTGATCACCATCACACTAACATCATTAACATAAACTGAATTCCTCCTGTTGGCGCTCAGATAAATGTCTAAAAATGCACAACATGTGAGTCCATCATGAGGAGAATCAGAACAAAGTAAGAGCTGGAGTTTGGTGAGGAAGGGAAGTACTGAGGGATCTTTGGATAACTGGACACACTGTACATTTATATTTAATTTAATAATCCATTCCTTACACATCTAATGTAAATAACATCCTGCTTCATATTGTGTCTTAAGCCCTTCAATAGAGTTGTATTGTCAGAGTTTATAGAGGTTTTACTTATCTGTATATTTTCTATTTTGTAATGCTGTTTTAATTATATTTTGAGATGTTTAAATTCAAGAATTGTTTATTTCCATTTATGTGGATACGTCCCCTCCTGACCCAGAAAGCGACGCAACTTCTGGTCCAGGCTCTCGTCATCTCACGCCTAGACTACTGCAACTCCCTCCTGGCTGGTCTACCTGCATGTGCCATCCGACCTCTGCAGCTCATCCAGAATGCAGCGGCTCGTCTGGTCTTCAACCTTCCTAAATGTTCCCACACCACGCCGCTCCTCCGCTCACTAGAATCCACTTCAAGACACCGGTACTTGCGTACCATGCTGTGAATGGATCTGGCCCTTCCTACATCCAGGACATGGTTAAACCATACACCCCAGCACGTGCACTCCGCTCTGCATCAGCCAAACGGCTCGCTGCACCAGCACTGCAAGGGGGACCCAAGTTCCCATCAGCAAAAACACGTGGGTTTGCTATCCTGGCTCCAAAATGGTGGAATGAGCTCCCCATTGACATCAGGACAGCAGATAGCTTACTCATCTTCCGGCGCAGACTGAAAACTCATCTCTTTCGACTCCACTTCGAGCGATAGAATTACTAACAAAGCACTTATATACTAATAAAGGACTGGCTAGTATAGAGCCTGTTGAGTAGCACTTGAAATGTTTTGGCTCTATGAAACCTGATGTACTTATATGATTCTGTTTTCTTCAAGTTTGTTTCTTCTTGGTCGAATGCACTTACTGTAAGTCGCTTTGGATAAAAGCGTCAGCTAAATGCAATGTAATGTAATGTAATGTGCAATGCCTTGTTTATTTTTGATGCGGCTGCAACGCAAACATTTCCCAATCTGGGATCAATAAAGTACATCTCATCTTATCTGATCTGATGGGAGTTCAACAATGCACTTTCTCACGATTCCTTCAGTGTTCAGGAGTTTCTTCTCATCTCCTCTCCTATGAATAATCGTGGTAATAAAAGTGAATAAAGCAGTTAAAGAGTTTCTTCCTGCGTGCTGTTCGGCTGTTTCTTTGAAAACTTAAGACCCCGATGTCTCAGGACTACACGTAGAATCTAGGTCTAACCTCTAGAAATAGTAAAAATGTGGCTAAAACTGGATAAAAAAAGTCACTTTATGACAGCTTCTTAGAGGTAACGCTGCTCAAAAGGGATATGACGCTATTACAGGAGACCAGAGGAAACTTAAACGCCTTTTAAAGACCATTAAAGCAAACGTATATATGATTTAAGGTTAAAATTATTGTTTTTTCAGAGCCCTGGGGTTTTCGTTCTTAGAAAAACTCAAACTCTGGTCAATTTAAAAGTTTCAATGTGGTTCCTCAAAAACAACACATTTTCGATTGTCGATTTTGGACGTTATTGTCAGACAATTTCCGAGTTCAGTTTCTTGTCCTTATTTAGTTTTTGTATTATAAATATGAGAGCTTTCTCTTCTTGTCCTTAAATACATATTCTGATTATTTGGGATTGATATAGTCAGTACAAAAACCAAGTAAAAACATACTATAGGTCTAGTTTTTGGGGCATTTTATAGAGGAAATGTTGCTTATTATACCGTTAACTCTAATGGTTTATGTGAATATGTGTTGGTGTTCTCTTATTGGTTTGAGGAACTTTGTCAGTAAACAAATCAACAAAAACTATAACATAGATCGAGTTGTTTTAGGCAATTTCAAGAGGATGTCTTGTTTATTAAACCCTTAATTCATGTGAATATTAGTGGAGTTTTCTTGATGTTTTAAAGAACTCTGAACTCATATTTAGTCTCTGAGTTCCTCCCCTTGATGAGGTCGCTGTTGAATAAAATCACAGCTCAGATTCACGGGTTGATTCCCGACGGGCCGGACTGTTTTCCTCGATCCACGCGACACAAAGCGGAGAGGAAGGTTTCTCCTTGAGAGCAGGACGAGTACGGCCGCTGAATGACAAGATGAAGGTGTCTTCCCAGCATGCAGCGGGGCGGGGGTCGGTTCTGGAGGGAAAATGGGCTCCGCGGGCGCCGCTTCTATATAAACACAGTGAGCGCAGCGCTGCAAGGCATCATGGGAGAACGGAGGGGGCCTGTTTATGTATTCATTGAAGACTGAAGCGATTTCCTCTGACCTGACAGCGGGACTCCGCCCACGCCGTCCCGAAGTGATGCATGATGGGAGCCGCTGATGGAGGGGAAACTTTATTTACTGACATTTAAATCTAAATATGGTGAAGGAAAGGTGAAGACGTAAGGAGACACATTCATGTTTTCATGGCAGGTCTCATTTATCTCTGCTGAAACTAAACAGACTCCAACAGGGAAGAGGAGATATCATATATTTGCATGAATCATTTGTGTTTGGCTTAAAAATGGTTGAAAGGATGGACATTTTGTTGTGCTTTCCTACATGTTTTTATGTTAACGTTTGTTTGACCATACTGAAGGAGCATGGAAACCAAGAAGAACATCTCATGCTAATCAAGATTCAAGGCTTTTATTGTCATTCGTACATAGCTACAGTGTAGTTATGTCGATGAACATCTTAGGTCCCAGGCTCCTCCAACAGTGCAACACAATAAAACAGATATAATAGTGCAAGTAAATACAATAACATAGAATAGAAGTAGTGCCATAAGAGTCTATATACGAGTGATACCTCATTTGTAAGTTGCAAACAGGTGAATGTTATGGATGTTCTTAGTTCAGGTGTTTAACAGTCTACAATTAACAATACTACAAACTGTTACAATAACATTGCTGCCGGTCTCGAAGAAGTAAACCTGGTTCAATTCATAATGCAATATCTGGCGCTCCAAGCATGCACAACACTTCCCTTTGTTTGAGAGAAATTCAACGCCATTTTATATCATCTTCACGTGGGGAACGGCAGCAGCAGCAACCTCTCTACAAACACTCCTTCAGTACGTCAATGCTTTCTCTTTCCTTTCTCAAACCAGCAAAAGCTACCACCAACTGGACTGGAGTGTGGAACGAAGAGGTTGCTATTAGCGTTAGCTTCGAGAAATAAGTTAGGGATCTCAACATTTTGGGCTGAACGTGGACCATCATGGACATGGGAGATGACATCATTTGCTAAACGAAGACCATAGCCGTCCCTTGTGGACCTGATGACTCAAAAACATTTAATGCAACTCTCCAGCAGAGTACCATGGAGCCAATCATTAAATTAACATAGCACTTAAACCCGGAAAGAAGATGTTAACGTCAAGTGTGAAACTAAAAGAGGAACTTAATATTTAGTTAACAAGATTATAACCTACAGCCAATACCAAGTAGTTTTGTTGCCTTAACTCAAAACTCTCCAGTGTGGACAGAAGTTTATTTTGAATTGACTTCTCCTATAGCAGGCAGTGTGTGTGTGTGTGTGTGTGTGTGTGTGTGTGTGTGTGTGTGTGTAAGAATGTGTGTGTGAGAATGTGTGTGTGAGAGCCACAACAACAGAAACAGCATGGCGTGAGAACATGAGGAAAATGCAAAAAAGAAAAAAAGGTCAGGTCAGCTTGCCAGTATGGAAGAAGTATTGGATGTAAACCGGAGGGAAAAAGTAGGCAAGTCTTGTTTCTTAATGATGTTGCTAGGGAGAACTTTTTCTTATTTGCTTTCCCACTTCGTCAACTTTTCCTCAACTGTCTGTTGCCGGGTAGAGTTTTCACAGTTTACATTACTACGTGGAAATAATAACATTTAGTTTGAGCTTTGACATTAAGTTGAATTGTCTCTTGGCATAATGCTCTTTTTGTGAAGCTGTAATGCATCGAGTAGGTTGAATGCTTTTATTGTGAAAACTTAAGAATGAAAGGAGTGTAGATTTTGCTGTTTTTGTTCAGACTACAAAGCCTCGGTTTAACTACCATTTAACTTCACAAGTATAACCGCAACTCAAGTGCAATCCTCTTCCTTCGTGCGTTAAAACTAGCCTTTATTTTCCCAGGAGGCATTGCATTTTTAAAGCTGATAAGGAACCAACAGATAGTCTCATTATTCTGCAGGCATAACATTGTGCAATCTGGATTTTCTTAAAGGTCAACTATTATGCAAAATCCACTTTTCCCTGTCTTTTCTACATCACCATGTGTCCCCTCTTTGTAAAGAGATTCTGAAAGTTTCAGGAACAAAGATTCTCTCTCTTTTTGTCCTGATCCATTTCTATAAAAACCTGTCTGAAAATGAGCTGATCAGATTTTGGACACTTTATGATGTCATAACGATGTTTTGTCTTGTGTAACCATTAGCCAATCAGCAACCAAGGTAACCCCCCTCCCCCTTATCACCTGAATCTCCTCCTAGAGCACCAGTAGGCGCTTTCACACCGGAGTACTTTTCCCAGGAATAGTTCCGATAGTTCCTGGGATCATTGCATTCACACCAAAAAGATCTGGAACTAGAACTTTTTTTTTCGAACCTTTAACCTTTAACCCCTAACCCCTTTTCAGTCCCTGCTAGAGATCAGGGACTTTCCTGGGGAGAAAAATGTTCCAATTTCTGATTGGCTGGGCGAATTGCAAACCACCGCCCCGTAAAATCTGAAAAGTTTTTGTGAAGCCACCATTTTATTTGCTCGCATTAGCATTATTAGCATTAGCATTAGCCCAGCACACCAACGGAGAGAGACTAACTTATGGCAACACAAAAAAAAACATGGGAGCGGTGGAGTGATGAGGAGGTGTCGGCGTTCTGGCGATTTACTCGGAAGGCTTCAGTAGAAGCTGCTGGGAGTCCCAGCAGCTTCTACTGAAGCCAGTCCCCAACTCCGGGGACTTCCGGCCGGGGACTTCCGGTGGCAGTATACGCCGTGAAGTTGTTTGCGGCCTGCCAGTAAACCCAAAGCAGAAGAAGAAGACGTGACGTCAGCGGCTCCCTCGGGGACTTATTCCGGTGTGAACGCGATTTACTAGATAGTTCCAGGAAATAAAAGTTCCGGGGACTATTCCTGGGAAAAGTACTTGGTGTGAAAGCGGCTAGTGTGTTGTTTTTAACCAAATCTCTCTTGGGGAGGGGCTCTCCTTATTTTCATCTAAAGTAACAGACAGAGAATCAGCACTTTGGAAACAGGGCTGAACCAGAGGGGATTATGGGATGCTGCAATGATCTGTTTGGGGTTTGGAGACAAACACTTCAGAGACATGTTTTGTATATATCTGAGACCTACAGTATAATATATTGATGACAAACAGTATGATAGGGGACCTTTAAAGCAAAAACCGGTCTATTGCCTCTTTAAAGAAGACACATATAGAGATATAGAGGCATCGGTTCAGACATTTTCTCAGCTTCAGTCGTCCTTCAGCTGCTCCTCCAACAAGACGACCATGGAGACAGTAAACGTCTCTCCAGGTGCATTGTGGGTAGAGGAGCAGCATCAGGCCGCCTCCTGCTGCAGCAATCAGCAGAGAGAAGAAGAAGAAGACCAGGAAGCACAAACAGGAAGCAGAAAGAGAGTGTTTGTTTGTTCGTTTGTTTGATATTCATGTGGATCACAGGAGCTCCATTAGTATTCATGGAAATGATAAACATGCAGCGGAGTGACGGAGGACATTATCCTCTCTCTCTGCTGCCCTTCAAAACAAGAATATCGGATCCCCGAAAAACTCTGCATTCAAACATCCTGAGGTAGATTTAATCACCTCTTTAGACCTTTTCACTCTTTCTTTAATCCCAGTAATCCCAATAGCATAATAGTGATGACATTCAATAATTTCTTCAATTTAAGGGAACTGGAATAACTGGCCATATTTACTGTGATTATTCTGGCTATGAATCATTACATCTTTCTTCTGTACTACACAAAATAAAGTTATAGCCACAAAGTAATAGGTGAAAATGTATACATAAGTAAGTACAAGTATGTTTTAGAATATGACAATATTGTGAGTTAGATGCAGGTCGTGTTAAATTCATATTTGGTTTGAATATTCAGTGGTAGGCTTTCTTTCGAATGCAGCATTTTCCAAATTTAGATTTTGGGATATGAGAATATTTTTCTGGCTTTTATGAGCATTATTTGTGTACATGTACATGGCGCATTTTGAATCTGTTTCGCCTATATGCATATTTTGATGCTATAAACGTCGCTTTAACCGAATATTTTCGGTCTATGACGATTTTTTTTTAACAATGACGGAAAAATCTGAAAGCAGTCCGTCATTTTGACAGATTAGAACAAACTCGGAACAGCGCCAAAGCTTCCCTGCAGCGAGGTTCAGGTGTTATGCCGTGTTATGCATGTCCGCTAAAAAGGAAATAATACCGTTTCCAAACCTAGCTTTGCCGAACAAAGCATTGAAATGTCTGCGAGTCTTTGCTTTACGCTGTGCGCACTCCCGTGAGGTGCAGTGGGCATGCATAACACGGCGCTAACAGTTCACGAGCGTGCTCTCTCCCCCCCCCCCCCCGTCAGAGTTGTGTAAAGGCCGACGGGTAATACTGGATTTTTACGGAAATGTTACGATCCTGTCCGTCAAAATAGACAATAGACAGGCAGCGAAAAAGTCTAGCGCAACCTCTTTATATATTAGTGAGTTATTCAGCAGAGGAAAACTTTTTTGTAAAAGATTATTAACCAAGCGTGGCAGAATATTTAGTTTAAGACTGAGTAGTAAAAGAAAATGCAATTTAGAAAATACATTTCTGGCCAATACACAGTATATTCGGTCTCTTTTAAACCAGTGATAGTAAGGCTGTTTGTTTGCATGACATAAACATTTAGTAAAATCTAAATATTAACTGTTTCTGAAACATTTTAAAGTGTCAATATAGAACATATAAGGTGATATAAACAACATAACGGATCCCTGCTGTCACACCGCGCTGACAGATCATCATCGCCCTGCAGTTTAACAAGCCTGCACATCATTACACTGCAGAGAGAGGACTACAGCTCCCAGCATGCCTCAGGGCTCAGAGAGCAGAGAGACAGCCCTGACCTGTCTTCACCTCCAGTCTTCAGGTGAGTTACAGTCTGAGGGACAGCTGCTTTCCTCGTGAACACCTGTCTGTCCAGGAAGTAGCCTCTTCCGCTCAAGGACTTAACGGCTCATGAGAGATTTTATGCTGGGACTCAGGAGGTCGCCGGTTCAAGTCCCCGAATGGACAGAGTACAGAGTGTGGACTTGTGGCTGGAGAAGTGCCAGTTTGCTACATAAGCACTCTAAAAGTCTCCTTGAGCAAGGCATTACACCGCCTAGATCGTGTTTCTAGGGATCCTGTTTGTGCTTGTGTGTGTATTTCATGCATGGGAATGTGTAACACAATAGTCAATATTGAATTGACCTTTATAGATTAAGAAAAATAAAACAAAAAAACAGCAAGAGGTGGAAAACAAGGGCTTTAAAGTCATATTCAACCCCAATCTAATAGTAGAAAAATGATTTAAAATGAGATGTAGAATTGTTTTCATTGTTAGCCGAGGCTGTAAAAGTTTGTCTTTTCAAACAGAGTAAGTGGAGTTAAAGGTCCCATGTCATGGCCATTTCTACTGATCATAATTCCATTGTTGAGGTCTACTAAAATAAATGTATATATTGTGCAATTTTCCAAACTCACATTGGTTTCTCATACAGCCTCTCTGTATAGTATGTGTATTCACTCTCTGTCCTAAACGGCTTGTTGGAGCTCCTGCCCCCCCCTCCCTGTGAGCCCAGTGGCCGTCAGTGAGACAGCGAGACACAGCGGAACTCAGCCTGGGCACACACACACACACACACACACACACACACACACACACACAAACACACACACACATACACACACACACACACATACACACACACCCGCAGCCTGGCTGGGAGTTTGTGTGTGTGCCCAGGCTGAGATCCGCGGTGTCTCGCCGACCCCACACCAATGAGCCAGCTCACAGTGTCCCGCTCCTCGCAGCAGCGAGCCTCGCAATGTCCTGCCGTGTGTGTGTGAGGAAGTCCGCGGATTGTTCCAAACGTAACGGCTCCGCGGACGTTGCGTTACGTCACTATACCCAAATACGTCACTATACCCAAGAAGTAAACAAATGGAAAAAGAGAAATCTCCAACGAGGCGTTCTGGGGCAGCATAGACAGGTCTCTTCTGTGTTAGAGTTTTACTCGCTACAGGGTGTACTTTGAGGGTTTGTGACTCTGCAGACCGTTTACATGCAGAAAAACATTCATAACACACAAGGGGACGGGTAATAACCGGAAAAGCATGACATGGGACCTTTAATGTAAGGAATACATATCATCCTGCTTTTATAATTAAACCTTAAGTTTAAAGCTTATTTTATGGTAAAACTTGAATTTTAAACATTGCTGTTGAATCGTCTCTAGCAGGTTTTATAGACTCTCTTCTGTATATTTGGTGGTTACTTTTTTAATTGTTAAATTGTGTCTTTTGACGAATGCAATGTTTTTCTAAGTGTCAGCAGCACAATCCTTCAAACTCCTTTAATGCATTATGGGATTTGTTTCCTATGTGTGCAAAAAAATAAACTAAAACAGGATAAAAATGTGATTTTTCAGAAACAACTTTCGGCGAATACAAATCTCACAAATTTGAGACACAAAAATGTCTCGAGCAAGTTTTGAAGATATGAAGGTTGTTGTAAGTTGACTTGGCTAGAGGAAGAAGAAGAGACAAGGAGGCAGGAAAAAGGGGATAAGAAAGAAAGGGGTTAAAAAATGAAGCAAGGAGATAGGAGAGGAAACAAGGAAAGGGAGAATAAGGAGAGAAAATGAAGGAATGTGGAAAATATAAAAGAAAGATATAAATAAAAACAACAGCGATGGACAATGCAGATCATATATTTATGGGAAACAGACACACACAGTGCATCAATTATTACTGGCTGCTGAGAGACAGTCTACAGACCGTCAGCCAATCACAGAGCTCCATCACTGTCAGCCAATCAGAGAGCAGGATCACAGTAACCAGGGGCCAAACACCTCTCCTGTTTCCTTTCCTTTCTCTCCTAATCCTTCTCCCCTTCCTCATCTTATACGTTTTTTGTCTCCTCTCACGTCACTACAAAATAAGTGAAATTATAATTTATTTATTGCTTTATTGCGTCATCGTTTATTATAGAAACTGCAACGTAACGGCAGGAGTTTTTAATAATTGAGTCTGTGTGTTTATAATGGTTTCTATTTTCGTTGCATTTTGATTTAAATGTAATATCTTGTGTCATTTTCTTGAGACAAAATCCTTTTCACTGCTTTGAAGCATCACGGTTTATTTTTCCTAGTATTTGTGCAAAAAATCCAACAAAAAATCCATCATATAAAATACTTTGTTCATATTTTATATTAAAAAAACTGCAATGTAACTCCCAGATCAAGTATTTTATTATCATAACTTGGTCAGATCTGTTCTTGTCAGATAATAAAGCGGAAACTGATTAAGTAAAAACAAGATATATGTATTTTTTAAAATGCAAAACTCATAAAACAACACTAAGCTTTTGCAGAGCTAAACCTGCACAAAAACAACAGAAACTTGAAAAACGTGACATTTTGTGTGCACCTTAAACGGTGAAATTCCCCCCTTACTGCTTCCCAAATACCCTGTGATATTTGCACGTGTTGAAATAAATAAGAAATAGCAATACTGTATATAAAGCATTATCGCTGTGTGTTTAGCCGCCATTCCCCCTGCCTCTAAAGACAGCAGTTGAGAATTAGCCAATATGGATGAACTGGCACATTACCAGTTATGTCTATTAATGTGAAATGTGACTCTAACTGTATAGAAATAAAAATGCCGGAGCAGAATTGCATGTAAATGAGTCTCATTGTAAAAACCGTTTCCCAGAGCAGGTTAACCTTCTGTAGCTGTAACACATTAGTTTATAATGGAGTAACATTAATTCAAGGTTGTGTGTGTGTGTGTGTGTGTGTGTGTGTGTGTGTGTGTGTGTGTGTGTGTGTGTCTGTGTGTCTGTGTGGCCTAGCATTACCATCCTTGTGGGGACCTAAATCTGTTTACACAGTCACGTGTGGGGACTCGCCTCCCTTATGGGGACATAATGGGGTCCCCATAAGGGGAATCATTCATTTTAGGGTGAAGACTTGGTTAGGGTAAGGGTTAGGGTTAGGGTAAGGGTTAGGGTAAGGGTTAGGGTAAGGGTTAGGGTTAGGGTAAGGGTAAGGGTTAGGGTAAGGGTTAGGGTAAGGGTAAGGGTAAGTGTTAGGGTTAGGCATGTGTTGATTATGGTTAAGGTTAGGATAAGTCTCCAGGAAATGCATGTAAGTCAATGTAATGTCCCCTGAAGTGATGTATACATGGTATGTGTGTGTGTGTGTGTGTGTGTGTGTGTGTGTGTGTGTGTGTGTGTGATTAAACTGCTGTATGAACTCATGCATCAGTACAGTTGTCATAGTACAATTAACGTACACATCTCAAACAATAACAGCTGGATCCTTTTAACAGATCAATGACACCTGAATGCATCGTCTCTGCTTTCTGTATCTGTGGAGTGTTTTCATATAACAGTAAAGGGAACATTTTCCATCCGAATGTATTACAAATGTTACCCTAATTTCAGTCACTTTCAGATTCTCATCTTAATAAACACACCCAAAAGATTCAAAGTTATTTCTTGATACTCCTAGTTTATAGCTCTGTTGTGTGTGTGTGTGTGTGTGTGTGTGTGTGTGTGTGTGTATGTGTGTGTGCTCCTTTTGATGAGCAGTGAACAATCTTGTTTTTTTTAGCAATTGTTTCATTTGATTTCAGATTGATTTGGGCAGGATGATGCAAAGCGCTCATTAAAGGTGTGTGAGTTTCAGGTTTCATCAGATCTGTGCGGAGCGGTGAGGAAAATATTTCAGATTTCCTTCAGCGCAGCAGAAGCTTCATGTACATCATCATTTATTCACTAAATCTGTCTCCATTGCACTTTTGCTTTCATCCATACACTGACTTCTACACCTCAGCCACATGGAAACTGCTCTGCGATATTTTAAGATTTAAAAAAGACCTTTCAGGATCTAAAAATGAATGTAACATGTAATGTAGTTTCTAAAGCATTAAAGAGGCCCCTATTATGCTTTCTGGGCTTTCCCTTTCTTATAGGTTTTAATGCATGTAAATGGTCTGCAAAGGCTAAAATCCCTGTGTTCCCTCCATTGGACTCCTTTGTTTACTTCTGTAACATAATGACATCACTATGTAACATTTGTGCTTCTATTGGCTAGTGCTCTACCACATTGTACGTGATTATGATAGGCTAAGGGGTGGGACATCTCTAAGCGGTTGACCAATCACAGCAGTACAAATAAGGAAAAGAAAGAAAGAATAGGTTGTATATACAGCAACTGAACTCTCTCTCTCTCTCTATATATATATATATATATATATATATATATATATATATCTCTCTCTCTATATATATATATATATATATATATATATACATACAGGGAGGCTGTGGCTCAGTGGATAGTGTGCTGGACTTCGAATCAGGGGATAGCAAGTTCGAGTCCCACTGCAGTCAGCATGTCGTTGTGTCCCTGAGACACTTCACCCCAAATTGCTCCTGTGGGGATTGTCCTCAGTATTGAGTATGTAAGTCGCTTTGGATAAAAGCGTCTAACAAGTAACATTTAATGTAATGTAATGTAATGTCTGCTTTTTTTTCTATGGTAAAAGGGCAACGAGGGTAAGCAATTTCCGAATGTTAATGATTAAATAATAGTTCATCCCAAAGTTGAGAGAAACCAAACCCATCTGGAAGGAAAGACTGAGAAATAATCCGCAGGAATGTGGAGAAAAAGTTGAAATAAATCTTGAAAAATCAGCAGTTATGTTCGTTTAAAGAGCTGCAGACAGATGAGAGTGTGAGTGTGTGTGTCAGGTGTGTGTGTGTGAGTGATTGTGTGAGGACCTGCCAGCTCCGTCATGTAAACCTCGTTAAGACGTCGCAGTAATCAGAGCGTGAAACACTGACGGCGTTCTTTTTTTTTTTGTTCTGCCGCCATGTTTATCCTCGCCGCCCGACACGAGAAATATTGGGTTTTTATTATTAACACGCTGCATTTTTTATGAATGAGTAAGAAGCCGAGAGAAACATCTGCAGAGAGTCGAGTGCACAGAGAAAATAAATGAAGGCAGAAACTCCGTTTACTGTCCAATCAGCGCAGGTTTACAGGAGGGATTCAAACAGAGAGAGCTCTGATCCAGACATGGAGCTTCACTGCTGCACATTTCCTCTGGTGGTTCTGCAGTAACTTCAATTAAACTAAATAATCAGGAACATGGACTGAGGCCCCAGCAGCCCGTCTACATACAGTAAAAACAAGAGACACAGATTCAGACAGACATTTTGTATCTCTACGTTCCTGTTTTGACACAAAATCAGACATAGAAAGACCACAGAAACACCACAAAATCAAGCCACACATCTACAACCACACACAAAACCACCGAAAAGATACGCTTAAGGACCGTAAAGAGAAACAAAACTACCACAGAGACTCAAGAGGACCAAACAAGAGACACACAACGTCCACAAAAACCAAACGACAACTAAAAGACCATGAAAAATTGCAAAAAATCCACAAATAGATGCGAAACAAGTAGAAAAGACACAAAAGACACAAAAAGAACTTGAAACCTCTGCAAAGAGACAACATCTACCAAAAAGAGACACAAACACAGTGAAGAGACTGAAAACTACTAAAAGGAGATGCCAAAATAACATCGAAAAACCCAAAAGAAGAACTAAGAGAGCACGAAGAAACTCAAAACCGGAACGTAGAGATACAAAATGTCTGTGTCTCTTGTTCGTACTGTATGTAGACGGGCTGCGGGGCCTCAGCCCATGTTCCTGATTGTTTAGTTGAATCTAAGTTAATCAGAAACACCAGAGGAAATGTGCAGCAGTGAAGCTCCATGTCTGGATCAGAGCTCCAGGGGCGGACTGGCCATCGGGACGTTTGGGACGAATCCCGATGGGCCGGTACTGAAGTGGCCCGCCCCCCCGTTGACAATCTACTAACGGTAATCACTTGCGGCACCGAGGTGGGCCGGCGGTACCAAAGTGGGCCGGTCGAGAGTCCCGGGCTGATTTGTAGTCCCAGTTTGTGTGTCTCATTTTGGTAGATGTTGTCTCTTAGTAAAGGTTTGGAGTTCTTTTCGTGTCTTTTTCTAGTTGTTTCGCGTCTCTTTGTGGATTCTTTGGGTCTTTGCGGTTCTTTTGAATACATTTGATCTTTTGTGTTTGTGTGCCTCTTGTTTTAGTGTTTGTTGCATCTCTTTCACATCTTTTTGGTCGTTTGGTTTTTCTGGACGTTGTGTGTCTCTCATTTGGTCCATTCAGTCTCTGTGGTAGTTTTGTTTCTCTTTACGGTCCTTAAGCTTATCTTTTCGGTTGTTTTTAGTTCTTCTTTTGGGGTTTTTGAGTCTGTATATGTTATGTTGGCATCTCGTTTTAGTAGTTTTGAGTCTCTTCACTGTGTTTTTGTGTCTCGTCTCTTCACTGTGTGTCTCTTTTTGGTAGATGTTGTCTCTTTGTCGAGGCTTGGAGTTCTTTTTGTGTCTTTTTCTACGTGCTTTGCCCCCGCAGCCCTCCTACAGCACATACAGTAAAAACAAGAGACACAGATCCAGACACCCATTTTGTATCTGTGTGAACTTTCAGCATCTCTTTTTAGTTCTTTTGACTTTCTTCACGCTCTTTTCGGTTCTTCTTTTTGGTTTTTTGGAGTCTCTATGTTATTTTGGCATCTCGTTTTAGTAGTTTTTAGTCTCTTCACTGTGTTTTTGTGCCTCTTTTTGGTAGATGTTGTCTCTTAGTCGAGGTTTTGAGTTCTTTTCGTGTCTTTTCTAGTTGTTTCGCATCTATTTGTGGATTCTTTGGTAATATTTCATGGTCTTTGTGGTTGTTTTGAATACATTTTACGGATGTCTTGAGTTTCTTGTTGGTTTCGTTGTGTGGAAAATGTGTCTTTTTATATTTATTTTGGTTCCTTTGCATCTGGT
Organism: Dissostichus eleginoides; assembly: GCA_031216635.1. Taxonomy (NCBI): domain Eukaryota; kingdom Metazoa; phylum Chordata; class Actinopteri; order Perciformes; family Nototheniidae; genus Dissostichus; species Dissostichus eleginoides. The sequence continues at coordinate 33,602,970 of CM062270.1, read as the reverse complement.
TGTGTTCTTTTTGGTTCTTTTGATTCGCTCTTTGGTTGTTGTGTCGTTGTGGTAGTTTTGTGTCTCTTTATATGCATTTTGAGCTCTTTTTGTGTTCCTCTTTTGCTTGTTTTACATCTGTGAGTGGGTTTTTTGAATCTCTTTCTGGTCTTTTTGGTTGTTGTTTAGTTTTCTGTGGACGTTGTGTGTCTCTTATTTGGTCCTTTTAAGTCTCTGGTAGTTTTGTTCCTCTTCACGGTCCTTAAGCGTATCTTTTCGGGTGATTTGTGTGTGGTTGTAGATGTGCTGCTTGTTTCTGTGGTCTTTCTATGTCTGTTTTGGTTGTTTTGAGTCAGATTGTGGTCTTTTTGGTTTCTCTTTAAAGTTGTATTTTGTCTCCGAGTTGATGCTTTGTGTCTGTTATTGGAGATTTTGAGTCTCTGTGGTAGTGTGTCTCTTTGGGACTGTTTTTGTTTGTTTCGAATTCCTTTGTAGCAATGTTGTGTCTTTTAAGTCAATTTGTGATTTTCCAGTCAGAAACGTTCCTCCAAACCGAGGCTTGGCCGGTCATTAATCGTCCTCCATCAGGAGAGGAAACTAAACTCTGGTTCTGGTTTGAATTGACGTGGAGGAAATAAATTCAACAAGAAGCACTTGAGTATTTGTAAGCAAGACATTGAATCTGTTTATGTTGAGAACTAACGAAATGAAGCATTAACAGACCAGTTTCTCTTCCGATGAGTGAAACAACAGAACAGACTCTCAAATCAGAGATGTGTGTGAACATTCATTCTGACTATAGCCCTGAGCAAAATAACAAAGGCAGCTGATTGGTTTGAATGAGGCCAGTGTGTCACCGGCAGAACATATGAACCTGTGTGGGCCAATCACATCAAAGCAAGCAACCATTCCTGAGGTTTATTCCAACCTTCTCAACCACTCGACCTTGAATCGATCCAGACGACCCATTTTAAAGCACTTCCTACTTCCTAAAAAGTGCTATCGCTGCACCTACAAGACCTTTGAGTTTGTGCATCTCTCCTTTGTATCTGATGAGGATGAAGCATAACAAAAACAAGGAAGTGAAGGAAACCAAGGTGGACAAAATAAGGTAATGAGGTTTTGCAATGAATGAATGATGATAGTTTGTCCCACAATGCATCTCTTTTTTCTTCTTCAAAACATGCCTTTTTCTCAGAATTTGCCTTTTTTTTCAAAATGTTACTTTTTTTTTGTGATTTTAACTTTTTTCCCAGAATTTGGCTTTTTTTTAAAAATCATTTTGTGACATTCTCACTGAAGAGACTTGCAATTATTTGCCCTAGACTTCTGCTTTCAGACGTAGTTAATTATGAAGTTATTACCCTATCCGATAATAATCCAATGCAGAGGCAATAATGTAATATAATACATTATTTTATATTAAATATTTATATATGTATTTTGATATAGTCTTAAAGTTACAACCGGCCTTTTGAGTGCAACCATAATCCTGATGTGGCCCGTGATGAAATTGAGTTTGACACCCCTGATTTAAATAGGTCATAATTCCATTCTTCTTTCCTTTTACCTATTATATATCGCTGTGAAAAGTGTTTTTATTCAAGTTTATAGTCAAGGCAACATTCGAATGCATACTAAAAATCGTAAAATGTACCTAATACTTACTTTTTAATGAATATAGCATGAAAGCAACTCAGTCTTGCTCTCCTGTAGAGTTAGACACAGATTTGTTATTCACAATGTATAATGATCAGGGATAAATAGGCTGCATTTAGATGACGCAATAGTGATAGTTTATTTCAGAAAGGTTATACACGCATGCTGGCTCTTACGAACCGACTAACTCCCCTTGTGTGTATGTCAGCTCTCAACATGCCAGACTTGTAGTGATTTTCACCTCTTTTAATACTTTTCGCCTCATTCTGAAAGAAAGAAGTGAAATGTGCCAACGTGACGGCCGTCTTGGTGTGTGGTGCGAGACGGGAGATGTAGTTCATTGAGCGGTTTCACACAACATAAAGTGTTACTTTTATTTTTTTGACAAAATTATCTTTGAAATTGACAAACATCATATGTGTAATTCGTGGCACAATTCAAACGGGATCGAAAGATAATCTTTCTCTCGCCATTGACTTCAATACTTTTTCCGAAATAAGGTCCCATGGAGCTCCCCCGGAAAGGGAGGGACTTCGCCTCTCTATCAAAATAATATTCAACCTAATAAAAAAAAATCTCATAATTTTAGTTTTGATTACATCATTGTGTTTTAGAATCAGAATCAGAATACCTTTATTATTATTTTGTATTATTATGTATTTGTCAAAACATGAACTTTTAAATTCATGTTATTTCTAAAACTTTGGGCCCAGATTTATCTCCGTAAATCCCGCCCTGCCGTAGTGCTGCAGAGCCAGGCATCGAGCTGTCAATCCCCCGGCGACCCTTCACCCTGACTTCCCCGAGCCGACCCCTCCCAGCAGCTGCTCCTCGTCTCCTTTCTTGTCATTGTGTCGTCTTTTCATTCATTGAGTGAAGGTCTGAGCCGCCCGACCATTTCCATAATCTCCATTAAACACTTCAAATGGCTGCTTTAGGAGCGCTGCCATCTGCATAATCCCATTAACTCTGCTGGGTCGGCACAACGCCGCCGAAACCAGCAGGATCCTCGGCTCAGGTGGAAGAAAAAGTAGCAGAAGAGAAAAGGCAGATTTAGTTTCTGTCAGGTTCCTGAATGAGGGAGAAAGGACGAGGAAAAAGGAGAAGACTGACAGTTTAGGGCGGCGTTGGAAACTGAGCCAAAGCAGCTCTGAGAAAGAAAAAAAAGAAGCTTTTTATTCTAAAAGCTTCATCCTGGTGTAAATCTGCTGGTGCTTCCCCTCCGTCTGGGGAAAAGTCTGCTTACAGAGTTTCCTGTCTCCCCCCCCATCCTCCTCCTCCTCCTCCTCCTCCTCCTCCTCCTCCTCAGACGACGAAGAAGAAGAAAAACAGATTCACGCTTTTTGATGACAAGAAAAGTAGGTCAGATTTAAATTCAGACCAAATCCGGGTGTTTCACCGCCGCGCTGACGCTCATAAAACACCAGCTGGCAGCTCGCTCCACTCCTCACAAATCACACCGAAAAAAACCTTCATTCATTCAGCTCCAACAGGCCGCAGACAGTTTAAGTTTTACTTATAAATAAACCTGAACGTCACAGTAAAGATCCAGAGGTGAAGACGGAAATGAAACATCCATCACAGATCAAAAGGTCGATAAAAAAGCAGGAAACTGGTTTTGGTGATTAATTAAGTGCAGACGCCTCCTGAGGGGAACACTAATGAAGCTCAGAGAGGAAAATCACTGGTTCTGTTTGCAGCTCGGGGGTCTGCAGGTCGGGGGGGAGATGGATGATGTGGGACGAGGTAATAAAGGGTCAAAATATGTCCTCCGCTAACATGTCTGCTGCTAAACGCTTTCTCATCTGGACACAGCGCTGAGGAGGAAACAGGCTGCTGGGATTTATGGTGATGGTTTTAGGTTAAAAAATGAAATATGATAAGAGGGAAATATGTGGTTACTCTTTTCAATATGGCAATACTTGTAATAGATAAAAAGGATAATAAAGTGTACTCGAGTTTTTTCTGATTCTGGTGTACTGCTTAAAGGTAGGGAAGGTAAGAATGGAGAAACCAGCTCGAGTGCGCTAGAATTTGAAAGTACGCAGCCGAAAAAAATCTGCCCCTTCCTTCAGACTTCCTCACAGAGCCCCTCCTCCAACACACACGAACGCGCACATGACCAATGAGGGCACGAGATAAGTTTGTGCACGAGATGGAAGGCTGACAGGCAGGTAGGCCATCCAGTTATTTTAGCCGGGCCGGCTCAGATGATTGGTCGTGCTTTTTACAGCGCCACGGCTTCCACAGATGACGTTTTTTTAATGTATTTATTGTCAAAGCATTTAATGTATTCATTGCTATCGGGATGTTAAGAGCATTCCATGGAATATAACAACAAGTGTTTCTGAAGTGAATTACCTACCCCACCTTTAATTCATCAATTTGTTGAATACAAATTTAACATTTTCCACTTATATTGAAAAAATTGAGGATAAAATTCCACAGAAAAGGCACAAAAAAGAAAGACATTTACATTTTAAAATACTTTTTTTCCCTGAAATTGTCTATAAAGTAATTAAATAAAATCCTTAGCAACGTCGCAGTCTTTCGTTATTTGTTTTTGCACAAGCTGAAGATCCAAAGATGATAAGGAAAACCTAATATAAAGTGTAACCTTGGTAAAAATATCTTAAAAATCAACACGACCTTCAATTTAATCCCACTGCAGTTAGAGACTCATTATTTTGAGGGACTTTAAAGTACTTTACTGTTGTTTCTAATAATATCTGTAGCTGCTTGTGTGTGTGTGTGTGTGTGTGTGTGTGTGTGTGTGTGTGTGTGTGTGTGTGTGTGTACTGTATATGTAATTAGGTCTCAGGTGGTGTCTTCTGTAAGAGAGGTCGATCAGAATAAGTAAAGCAAAGTAAACCAAACCTCTGTTGACTTTTTAAGTATTTAACCAGAAAAGCTTTCATCATGATGTTTAGTCAGATGTTAGTTGGAACATTTCAAAGTCACCGTATGTTGCTGATAAAAGGATAACGTTTCCTGTAAAACACATTATATTTGTTAACGTAAAACAGTTGTTTTTATTTAACCACGAGAGTGTCATTAAGATTTAAAATCAGTTTTTCGAGACAAACAGCAGCAAAAAGAACAATGTTTTTGGCACCAACACAACATTTAAAAATGAAAAATTACAGAACCGTAAAATATCAAACACATTCCTCAACATAATGGACCAATCAATCAAAACATCAAAAGCCAAATGTACGACAATTAGAGCGACATTTTTATGGACTTTAGTTAGAGTTGAGAGGAATATTTCCTGGGAGCCAAAACAATATCTTCTGAATACTATAATAGAAAATATTTATATGAATTCTCTTGAGAAAATGCTTCAAAAACCTCTAACTAACATCTGTTTTTGTTGCCTTTGGTGTATTAAAAACCTGAGGCAGAGCGCACACCAGTGCCAGGTCCAATGGTGCATTCACTGTAACGTTACGATAATACGTTTTCAGTTAAACTCTGAACTCTTTCTTGCATCGCAGCAGCTCCATTTGCAATATTACATTACATTACATGTTACTTGTTAGACGCTTTTATCCGAAGCGACTTACATACTCAATACTGTGGACAATCCCCACAGGAGCAGTTTGGGGTGAAGTGTCTTGCCCAGGGACACAACGACATGCTGACTGCAGTGGGGTTTGAACCTGTGACCCCCTGATCCGAACACATACGCACAACCCACTGCGCCACACTGCGCCACACTGCGCCAACATCAACGCGGTCAAATATTTAAGATAAGAAACAAGGAAACAGACATTTAATATAACCGTACGATCACCAAAGACAGTATGTTCCAAACCCTTTAACGTCCATTTGATCTGGGGTTGACTCTGTATTTAATTTGACAAATCTAACCTTATTAAATCGTCAAATACTGAATCACAGATTTTATTGGACATAATTTTAACTCCCTGGATGGCAAAGTGGGAAAAAGCTCCTCAAACACGGCCATACCATCAAATATAACTTACTGTAAATGTAGATAAAGTGTCTTTGACTCAAGCTTCTCTGACTTAAATGGATGCAACAAAGGAGAAGTGTGTGTTATATATTACTAGGAGTGTTGAAACCGAACATTGGTATCCATTTGGAGTTGTTGTACCAACTTGAGATTTAAATGATCCTCTTTTCTGATTGTATCAACAACACTGCACATATGCGCTTTGTTGAAACGAGTGCTACCTAACTTAGATTTTTCTCCAAAATGTAATGGGTTCTTTCTTGGCCAATTCTTCACACTTCCATACTACCATCAAATATTGCTTACTGTTGAAAAAATGTAAATAAAGTGTCTTTTACTAAAGCTTCTCTGATTTAAATGGATGTAACAAAGGAGAAGTGTGTGTTATATTACTAGGAGTGTTGAAACCGAACATTGGCATCCATTTGGAGTTGTTGTACCAATTTGAGAGGACGTGATTATTTTGTATTTAGTCCGGAACACATTTTTCAGATTATTTTCCTACCAAATGAATGCAGCACAAATGCACTTTCTTCAACATGTGTAGCTGCTACGTAATTTAGATTGGCTCCAAAATGTAGTGGAGTCTTTCTTGGCCAATTCTTCACACTTCCACCAAATGTAATGGAAATCAGGGCAGTAGTACTTCCCTTAATCCTGTTGGCAAACTAACAAAGTCGAAAACTGGACCTCCTTGGTGAAGTTAATACAGAGGCTTCAGCACATTGAAATCATGAAAGATCCTTAAATCCTTTCAATACGATTATTACCCACATGAATACTAGCAGAGATTTTTAAAGGGCGAAATACCTTTGGATAAACGGCATGGTAAAATCTGATGGTTCATGTTATGTATATTATTGATAGGCTTTTATCATATTGATCTAGGTGTTGATTGATAGCAGAAACCCAGAATAAATGTCAGGTAAAAACAAAAGGGAGCTCCTTGAATGTAAACTAGTCCCGGGTCCAGATATGGCTCCAATGACGTGAATAATAACAACAAAATTAAAAAAGGCAGCATTGTGGTTGCAGCTCTGATTGGTCGTCGCTCAATGATTCATGAGTCGTCTCCGAGCAGAGATTCCAGGTCATTTATAATGAATAACAGCAAACATTAAAGAGGCTCTGCTCTGACGTGGCTCACAGAGGTGGAAATATATAAATATACCTCAAATACTGAGCTCACAGAGGTGGAAATATATAAATATATCACCAAACCTGAGCTCACAGATGTGGAAATGTGGAAATACAACACACGTACAGATGCTATGAGATACAATTGTAAGAGGAAAACGCATGACAAACCATTGAAGCATCATGCACTTTACAACCAAATACCAGGGGAGCAATGTCAACTGAAACAAACCAAAAACCAGTGGAAAAACTTCAAAGGTAGAACCAGAAACCAATAAAGCATTAACCAGAAGAGAAACGTGAAATGTCAAACTAAGAAACAGTGAAATGTCAAACTAAGAAACAGTGAAGTCAACTACGAAACCAGAAAACAGCAGAGTAATGTCAATTATAAAACTAGAAACCAGTGTAGCAACATGAACTGAGCTAACAGAGAGAAGTGGAACAACGTCACCCATCACCTTTACAACTAGAAACCAGTGTAGCAACATGAACTGAGCTAACAGAGAGAAGTGGAACAACGTCACCCATCACCTTTACAACTAGAAACCAGTGGAGCAAAATCAACTCTATAGAAACCAGTGAGGGAACGGTATCAGACAACTTGAGATCAGCGGGGAAATGTCAACTTTTCCAAACCATTATTGAAGCTTTACTTATTTAACTGGACACAAGGGGAGCAGTGTCGGCTGTAGAACTAGGAACCATTGGAGCAACATGAACAGAGCAATCAGAGACCAGGTGAGCAACGTCAACTCATCTACTAGACAACTACTGCATCAGCTCCATCAGTAACCAGAAGAGAAACGTCAACTGTCGACTAGAAACCAGTGAAGCAACATCAATCATTCAAGATTCAAGATTCAAGGCTTTTAGTGTCATTCGTACATAGCTACAGTTATGTCGATGAAAATCTTAGGTCCCAGGCTCCTCCAACAGTGCAACACAATAAACAGTTAAAATAGTGCAAGTAAATACAATGAAATAGAATAGTAGTGCCATAAGAGTCTATATACGAGTGATACATAATTTGTAAGTTGCAAACAGGTGAATGTTATGGATGTTCTTAGTTCAGGTGACAATCATACAATCAGAGACTAGTGGAATAGCATTAACTCGTGTAAAATACAACTAGAAATCAGCAAAGCAACATCAACTGTAAAACAAGAAACCAGTGAATCAACGGAAACTATAAAAAACAGAAATGAGTCGAGCAACTTAACCAATACAACAGGAAATCATCAAAGCAGCATCCGTTGCAGAACCAGAAACCATTAGAGTCAGCTGAACGAGCACAAACCAGTATAGCAGTAGAGCAACTCCACTATAAAACAAGAAGCCAGTGGAGCAACATCAGCTGGTCATCCCGGACGGTTCAATATCAATGATAAATATCTGGGTTTAGTCCTTTTTAACGTTCTGTTACTGACTGACTCAGGTGTGTCTCTGTCACTGCACACGTCCTCGTCTCCATGAACCTCAGCAGGAAGCTCTACAGACCCCGAGGCTGCAGCTTTTCTGCTTCCCACAGTGTCCCATTTTCCTGAGTTGCACCTAAATCTATCCCAGAACGCACTGGGTGACAGGTAGGTCGTGCCTGGGCTGTGTCAGAAATCACTTCCTGTTTACTACAAGTGTCTGTGAGCCTCAAACACACCGTGGAGAGAGAGGATGACAGATGACGGTCATGTGACTCAGCTGTCAGTCCAAACATACACAGGTTTTCTTTGTAAAACGTGGATTTTGCGATTCGTTTTGGCCTCTTTTCCACACCTCAACAACATTTTAAGTTCCTGAAAAAGGGACCTTTTGTAAATCACCAAACCAGGCAGTCTGCCCCGCAGCCGCCCCGGTTCAAGTCCAACCTTTGGCCTATTGCTTGGTGTCATACAATCTCTTTTTTATACTGTCTGTGCTAGTCTAATATTAGAAGCAAAAAGCCACAAAAAAAGCGGACAAAATAGTGCTGGATATGACTTCGCTGGACTCTTTCTGTTTGTCATGTTGCCCGTTTTTTGTGTTGTAGGATTTTTTGGTATTGTATTATACAATTGTGATTGTTAAGAATGAAAAATATTTAAAAAATAATCAGGACTTTTTGCATAAAAGTTCAGTTTTCTCTACTATATTTGGGGACAGACCAACACAACAGATGTCACTGCTACATTCACTCATACGACACACACACCTATGTCCAATTTGGCTGGTGTGTGTGTGTGTCTGTGTGTCAGTGTGTCTGTGTGTGTGTGTGTGTGTGTGTGTGTGTGTCGATGTGTGTCATGGGACGTGATGTGTCAGTGTTTCTCTTTATGAGACTGGAGAGATTTGTGGCCACTGTGTGTGTTGGTGCAAATGTGTGTGTGTGTGTGTGTGTGTGTGTGTGTGTGTGTGTGTGTGTGTGTGTGTGTGTGTTCAACGTGCCCAACGACCTTGACATCTCTTGAACTGTGTTTTTGTGCTTTCATGTGGACAGAGATTTCACTTTTTACACAGTTTTTTTAAGGAGGAAAAACCCAGTTTTAAAATAGTTCCTCTGTTCGATATTTGGCCTCAGTTTACTGCTGACTACAGAGGAAACTATCTTTCATCCTCAGAAGGAAATTAGCATTAACCAAAGTTAGACAAACAATGGGATTCTCCGTGGAGGGCTAGGGCTACAATCCAGTTTGCATATTTAAAAAAAATATATAAAAAAGGTTCGAACATCCAAGATTTCCAAGTAAAAAGGAGGACAAAAATTCCCATGTTTTAGTTTTCCGTCTTTAAAGTCTCGTTCTTCAGCCTCGACCACAGCAAGGAGCTTCAGAAACAAAGTGAAACAGCGACAAGATGATGAGAGAAGCAGCTCAGTGTGTGTGTGTGTGTGTGTGTGTGTGAGTGTGTGTGTGAGTGTGTGAGTGAGGGAGAGCGAGTGTGTGTGTGGGAGAGAGAGAGAGAGTGTGTGTGTGTGTCTGGCAGGATATTTGTCTGGTTTCAGTGCAGATTTAAATTTAGTAATTTCATATTAGTTTTTACAATGTGGTCTGAGCAGTTCATCAGAAGCAGCTTAGTCAGCAGCTCTGTGTGTGTGTGTGTGTGTGTGTGTGTGTGTGTGTGTGTGTGTGTTTCTATCAGTCTGAAATGTTCTGCAGGTTTAATTCAAATGTTCTGCGTCTCAGTTTCTGTGTTCAGCGTTCAGAGTTTCTCGACTGACATAGATCTCGATACGACGTTCAGATAATGTTCAGAAATCACAGCGTGTTTTTATAAATGTTACATTTTAAACCTGGAGAGAAACACTAAATGACACATTCGTTGTGAAAGTGTAGGAAACTGCGTGCCCAGATTTGATCAACCACAGAGACTCTTCTGTTTTCAATCTGTCTGCAGATGTTCACAAAAGCAGCAAACTGTTAGGAAAGATACGTTAAAGTACGAGCAGAACATCTCCATATTGGGACGGATGGAAACTGAATGTTATGACATTTTAGCAAGAATACGGACAGACAATAACCATAATGAAAAAATGGTTGGAGATTTGTTTACATACAACACACTTGGTAACCTGTCTAAGTTTGGTGATACAATCATTCTACGTCAGAACAATTTCAGTACAATTTTTCTGCTTCGTTGTACTTCTACTCCTCTACATCTCAGAGGGAAATGTTCACTACATTTACTGAACAGCCATAGTAACTAAAGTTAGGCAACTGGAACACAATCATTCAGTTATCAGCGATTGGCAGAGTACAATGTTTTTGTTGTTGTTGATTTTCGTCTTTTATCACTAATTCAATGTTCTGCGATTTTAGATTTTCACATCTTACTAGATCAATAACGAGTTTATTTCAACCAAAGTGGGATTGAAGATATTCGTAACAGTGGAGATAACAACAAAGACGTTTATGTTCAGTTCTATTGAGCTACTAGTTTTAATAGTGAGTTTTACGAGGAGATAAGAAGACACACACTTGATGATTAGCTGGCTACGTTTTTTTCCAACAGTAAACAGATTTTTTTGTTGTGTTTGCCTTTGAAGGAAGAGACAGATGACGACAGAAGACGTTTGGATGTGTCCTTTAGGAGGGACATTACAAAATACGTATCTTTTATGTTCGTTTATTTTGACGCTGCTATGGACAGTCTTGCACTAATGTACATTTCCCAAAGATATTGAAGTGACTGTTATTTTGTATTATTGATAGTCGTGTTTTTATTTAGGTCTTGTGCATATGTATAAATGTGTCTTTGATTGTGTATATATCGGTATATACATATTTGCATACATATTTTTATAAATATTTGTATTTTTGTATTCAGGATTGTGAGAAACGGTATTTCGATCTCTCTGTCCGTACACACAAACTGAAAGACTGACAATAAAGTTTTAAGACGATTAACCAGCCTGATAATAGTATTTTTTGTAGTTAAGGACTTTAAGAGAAGCTGCACTCACCTCCAAACTGTCTCTACACCTGCTCCATTAAAAACACATGAAGAAGAAGAAGTGGCTGGAGGTCGGAGGCACACTGGCCTCAGATCAGCTCCGAGGACTTTAATTAACCTTCAGGGGCGGGGGGAGGGGAACACATGAAGGGGCTTCAAAAAGAGCCAAACATCCACCCCCTCCACCATGACTCCACCCGCCCCACCGGGCTGTCACCAGGCAGAATTCAAACGCTCCTCATTAAAATCCACCTTCACATCAATGTCAAATCCACATTCAGGGCGAAATAAACCAAAAATAAAAATGTGCAGCGTGTCCATGTCGGCAGCCAAATTTAATTTATTCACTTTGAGAAAAAAACACTCAAGCTTCAGCTCGACACTGACATTAAAATGTGATAGAAATCAGTGAAGAATCAGGGGTTTTAAAATCAAGTGTTGAATAGATTCTAAATTCAGTGCAGAGAAAGCACGATTTACGCTGAATTTAGTTTGTAAAGTGGTCAATTTTTAAACACCTATTCTACATATAATCAGTGATTTAGAAGCATTTAAAGATGATATTATATATAGGAATATATCAGAATCTACCGGTGTTTTTTCTGCACATTTCCGCTTCAGTTCTGATTCATTTTCTATCATTTCTGCAGATTGAAAACGTGTTTCCATCCACCATTGCTTCTCCGGTTTCTCTACAGTACATGGACTCTGTGGGGGTTTCATGTTATTATGGGATGGAGGGGGTTGTGAAGCATTGTGCAAACCGTAGAGGTCTGCAGGAAAGCTACGATTTATCCAAGGTAGAAGAAGAAGTAGGGAAAGCAACGTCCAGGTGGATGTTTGTGTTAGACTTCACAAACACATCATGTTAAAGGTCTTAAATGCTTAACCGATTTCCATTAAGTTTTCTTAAATACAAATGTAATTTGGTGTTAAACATGGGCGACATAGGAACCTCATGTTTTCATGTTAAGCTGGCTGTTGTGTCCCAACACTGTCTGCAATTGACATACTATTACTATTAAATAACGTCAATTTCCTGTTGAAATAATTGGGAAATTCTGAACAAAATCCAGTTTTTCTTTGCATTATTTTATTACGTTCAAATTGAAGGAACTGCACGAAATGTCGGCCTAAAACATCGAAGGGTGGCGCGAAGAATAAGACAAACGCTCGACATTTAAATATGAGTTATTTGATATATGAAGCTGATAAAACGTTTAGATATTATACGAGAAAAACTAGGCTTATATTTTTTTTTATTAGAAAACTATGCGGGTAGTTTAACAATTAGTTAACCCTCATTATGGTAAAAAAAAAATCCCTGATATTTATTTTTTATTAATATCTTTATGTCGTTATATGACGATAAGTAACAGATGGTTTGACAAACAACAGTGACCCTGAAGGTCTCGGTTGCGTTCAGGTCCGATCAGGCTTCAGTAAATAGACTTTGAGCTGCTGTCGGATTATTGATAAAACTCAGAGCTGCTGATCAATACTCTGTGATCAGCTGATCAAAGGGGGGGGGGTCTTCAGAGACAAAGACAGTTTAACCGTGATGATGGAGGAAGACACGGACCTGCTGGGAGTTAGCGGAGAGGATGGGAATCACTTCAGAGGCTACAATCTGACATCCTGTTTCCTTTAACATAGAAGTTTAGACATTTTAAAGAAAATTGTAAATCTGTCCTTCTCAGTTTGAGACTTCTACAAATATTAAAATGGATAAATACAAGTTTTATGCCTAAAAGTACATCTTTATTCAACCATTTTCCATCTAAAATAACCAAAATGATGCATATTATTCCAATTGCAGCGGAAAAAACTGAAAAAAAAAACGTAAAATAGATTTTATTCCAAAAACAACTATCTATTTCTTTGCCTGACCCTCAGGAGGAGGTGCAGCCACAGAGTAAAACTGCATCAAATCTGTTTTAATGATTATTTATTCTTTCCATTTTGTCATTTCGTTTTTACGTATAGCTTTATTTTACAAAAACAATAATTTCTGGTCTGATTTGCGGTTTAAAAATGTTACATTAGCCGCCTTCTGTGTTCGTACAGTGTAAATGTAAATTGTAAGACTTCACGTCTCAATTTGAGCCTTTTTCACATGTAAGAAAATCCCACAAATTTAAGAGATTGTTCTTTTGTAAAAATGATCTTATATGATTTTCTATTTAAGTATATATTTCGCATTTTTGAGGTGCGGTTTGGAAAGGAACGTTTGGGGCTCTCTGCTGGAACTGCTACCTGCGCGACCCGACCACGGATAAGCGGGAGAAGATGGATGGAGGGATGGTTTGGTTGATTATACTTAACTATTTTCACTAAAAAAGCATTCTTATAATAAAGAAAAACCCTCACCAAAATAATGTAGAATTTCCCGAACGCAGTGTCATTAAAAATATCCAGAAATGTTTCTTTCTAATAATTTATTTTTTAATAATAGTCTGACTGTGGTCCAGATTGATCGACCCTCAGGAGGAGTCAGTAAAGTTGCAGCAATAATGCGGCATTAAACCCGTTTTATGTTCCTTCCTTTAAAGTGTGTTGCTCTTTTATAGAATGGTCTTTCCACGTATATTTTGGATTTCTGTGATGCAGTTTGGTTGAGTATATTTATTTATTTTTAATTTATTCAATTATTTTTTTACTTTGTTCACCAAAAAGCCGGCTTAAAATATATCTTAAAAAGCACAAAAATAATGCCGAACGTCCCGAACGTCATCTACAAATATCCAGACGTTTTTCTTAATGATATATTTTTCTACTTCACTCTGAACGAGCTTCAGGTCTAAAATAGCGTTTCCCGTCCTTCCTGTCGGAGTCTAGCAGCAGCTCTGAGTCGTGCAGCAGGAAGTGAAGGTGAGCAGGTTAAACGCTGCAGTCTGCTGGAGGACGCTGATGTCTCCCAGCTGGACCGCAGGGACCTGAACCTCACGCACCCGCCCCATGTGTGTGTGGTTATGAGAGTGTGTGTGTGTTTGGGGGTTTAAACACCACCCGCCCTGCGTCCCTGCTCCTTCCACAAACACACCTTTTGTTTTCAGCGGTCGATAATTCGGATTAAAGCGTCGACAGTGAACTCAGGAGGAATCAGTAATCCTGTTAGAGACACCTGAGCTGTAATCCTGTTAACACACACACACACACGCACGCACACACATACACACACACACACACAGACACACACGCATGCACACACACCTTCACTCACACTCTTGAAGAACCATTCAAACACACACACAAACAGACACAAACTTAAAGACGGATACAAAAACATATAGAAACACACGCATACACTCATAGAAAAAGAACACACACACAGGCTTGTAGAAAACACACACACACACACACCTTAAACAAACACACATGTAGAAAAGCAAACACACACACACTTGTAGAAACACACAGACAGATAACTGTGTATATCTCACACTGCACTGGGACCTGTACTCTTCTGTTTTTATTATGTATTTAAATGTATTTTATAAAGCATTTGCTATCTTCTCTGAATGCTGTGATATTTTATTTGTAAAGCCTTTAGTTTCCTAGTTTGAACGTTGTGTATAAATACCGTTTTCTTTAATTCATCCTGTAAAACTCATATGAGGCCGCTTTAAATCACTAAAAAACTAAAGATGTGGTTGTTTTTGATTCATATGTCCTAAAGGTTTGTGATTATACAACAACTTTTATCTTAATTTTAAATATGCAGTACATACATCGTCACACGGTGACCTGCTGTTTCGTCTCTGTGTTTTTATGTGAAATGCAGCTTTGGGCGTCAAACTTCAAAGGCTTTCTTCATTGTGTTTCACCTCCTTAATACACACTATATGAGCTAGTGTGTGTGTGTGTGTGTGTGTGTGTGTGTGTGTGTGTGTGTGTGTGCCCTTTCAGTCAGCCTCACAGATAGAAAATTCACTTTTTAAAGATTTTTTTAAATATCACACTGGATTTCTGCTCACTGCTACTGTTCAAATGTCTGCAACATGTTTGCAGTCGTGTGTCTGAGTTTCACAACATGTGTGTGTTTATGAATTCTGAATATGAACTCTGCAAACACATTTTTAAGGTTCAGAAACATGGAGACAGTCGAAGCTTCAGGACGTGAATCTGCAACCAAAGATTTTCTGATACAGAAATTCAGAATTGAGACTCAGGGACTCAACACTAATAATACATTTTATAAATGTAATTTATATAGTGCTTCTCATCTGCCAAGACAAATCTTGAAGCGCTTAAAGCTGACACAAAAAAGCTGCACAAAAATGTGAATCAATTACAAAAAATAATAATTCCTCCCTTGAGTTAATCTCACATTGTGATACCCAGCATGCCGTCACATTACCTCGCATCACTGAACACATTCACATGCACAGTAATGCTTAACTATTGTTCAGAATATGACAAAAAAAAACTTAATTTAATACCGGATATCATTATTGATATTCAGTACAAGGCCTTATTCTGAACGTTGCAAATGTCCAAATAAGACA
Source organism: Dissostichus eleginoides (assembly GCA_031216635.1). Taxonomy (NCBI): domain Eukaryota; kingdom Metazoa; phylum Chordata; class Actinopteri; order Perciformes; family Nototheniidae; genus Dissostichus; species Dissostichus eleginoides. Next base: position 33,587,283 of record CM062270.1, on the reverse strand, counting down.
CGGAATTATGCCATTATTATTCAGATTTTAACCCCATGTTTTCCTACCACAGTTTGAATGGTAAAATGGTAAATGTACTGTATTTATATAGCGCTTTAACGAGTCTTAACGATCCCTTAAAGCGCTTTACTTGCAAGTCATCATTCACACCTCATTCGTACGGAGCAATGTGCCACTAACTCATGTAGGCTAACATTCAACGCTGACTGCAGAGACTGGGATCGAACCTACAACCTTCTGATGAAAGAGCGACCGCACTACCTTGCAGCCACAGTCGCCGGTAACGACATTGTTGTCTTTTCTCGTGCAAATCCGTGAAAAGAAAAGCTTGAAGAACACAGTTTTGCAAACACAACATGAACACCGTCACATCACAGGAGGAGACAGGAGCTTGGAACCAGACGGAAAGGAAAGTTATATAAAGGGCGTCATGGTGGTGGAGTATGCACAGCTGCATGTAAGGGGTTATATGAGTTGAATTGACCTTAAAATATGGCAGTTTAAGGATTTTATTGTGAAACAAGTTAAACTGAATATTTGTTTTTAAATATGTTGCTGCAGAAGGCTTTAGGTTCAGTCTAGTTTCTGGTTTAGGGCAGAAGTATTCTCTTGTCTGCAAGGAATTCAATATTGTTGTGCCTGGTTTTTCGTAGTCGGTGTCAAAGTACATTTTGAAGCTGTCATATTGCATGGGGCCGACACATCATGTGATCGAGTCACGAAGGCATGTGACTTTAGGATGTCAGATTCAATCAAAAAGAGAGCCTGTGCAACTCAAAATCTTTTATTCATTAGCTAGTGTACCTGTTCTTACGTCGAAGGAGGACTATGACCAAAACCTTGCTTATTTCACATATGTTTGCATAGATTAAAGTGTGAAAATGCTCCTTTTTATAAAGATGAACTAGACCTGGTTCCCATGTTGTAGACCCGAGTTCGAAATCTGGCCTCGGACCTAATGCTGCGTGTCAATCTTTAAAAACATAAAGTTCGATAGTCTATAGCACATGTGTCAAACAAACTCTTGGCCCGGGGGCCAAATCAGGCCCTTGGTGGATTTAATTTCGGCCCGCAGGATAATTTCTAATTACTATTAGATCTGGCCCGCCGGTATATTGCACACACACCTTCACTCAATCCTGAGGATCTCCTCAGCTCAGAGCCTGAGCCCAAACATTGATGAACTTGCACCCAAGATGATATGCCAAGTATCTGGCTTGACTAGCATCACAGAGCACTGAACTGAGTTTCCTTCTGCACTTTTTTCTTGACGACAACAGGGCAGTTTGGTTTTTTCTTTGAGGGAAATAGTTTTTTGGAAGCTGTTGTTGGCCTGTGGAAAAATGTGATCATAAGAAATGACTCTGAAAAGCTGCAGATAGAGCCATAAGAAATGAATGCAACTGATTATTTAATGTTTAATGTTGTTTTATAGGCAATAATTTAAGCTTTGTTAGTTCCAGGTTTAATATGTGCAATAAGTTCATTTCAATAAGTTCTGCTATAAACATTGAACCAGTCCGGCCCTCGACTAGTACCCATTTTTTAGTTTTGGCCCACTGTGTATTTGAGTTTGACCCCCCTGGTCTATAGCTTCAGCACCACACTACACTACATGTTAAACAAGGTGAGGGAGGGGTTTTATACCTCAAAATGTCACAGAGTCACATAAAGCTAGTGTCAAATCACGTTATCCGGTCACTTCGTAATTTATAGTTACACTGAATTTTATTTTATTTAGAAAATGTTTGATTGATTGGCTGCATATTGTTTAAAACAGGAACAGGAATTGTGTTAATGGTATGGTTTGATTATTTTTTTGAGTGTACATACGACTAGAGATTTCACTTAAGATGTGAGCAATTGTAAAAAAAACGTATAACATGATCAGTTAATACAATATATATTAGAAGCAAACGAAAGAGCGAAATTCAAATAACAGTAACAGAAGCAATAGATGTTTTTCTCTATCACAACAAGTGGGTACAAAATATTAAAATAGATGTTTTGTTGGAATAAATCATTCAGTAACTCCGGTTGTAGATCAGTGAGTTGAAAACTGACATTTGACTGCCTGTCAACGTCTTCCCTGATCTGAGACGTGGAAAACTCAATTAACGTTTTTAAGGCGGCGTTTCTTTGATCACGTTCAGATACAAACCACAGAGAGTCAAACAATCAAAACGAGGTCAAACTCACTCTCTAAGACACACAGAAACTACTCTAAAAGTGTACCATCTTTCAGTGTATTTGTGATATTCAACATACACATGTCAACATGTTTGATTTCTTTTTATTCTTTAACCTGAAAGTCATTTTGATTCTCAGGATTCTTCTAAATAAAACTCAAGAGTAAAGATCCGTCAGAAATGTCAGAAATCAGAAAGTTAAACAAACAACGTCGGAGAGGAGAAAATCTAAAACTGTGCGGCAGCTGTTATCTTAGAAACTGTAGACACACATGATCATTCATATAATATGTGCAGCTATGTTAAACTTCTTTTACAGTTTTATACAACTCCTTATAAGCATTTAACAAAACTTAGATACTTTTTCTAAACTTTTAAAGAGGCCTTAACTTTCCTGTAGTGTGTTATATAGGTTTGTGTGCATGTAAATGGTCTGCAGAGGCTAAAATCCCTGTGTTTCTCTCACGTTTTTTGAACATTAAAGCATGGAGACATGTCAAAGTAGAGACACTACATACTGATATACACCTGAACATCAGCAGGAGAGGACTCTTTAAAGTATAGACACTACATACTGATATACACCTGAACATCAGCAGGAGAGGACTCTTTAAAGTATAGACACTACATACTGATATACACTGAACATCAGCAGGAGAGGACTCTTTAAGTATAGACACTACATACTGATATACACCTGAACATCAGCAGGAGAGGACTCTTTAAAGTAGAGACACTACATACTGATATACACCTGAACATCAGCAGGAGAGGACTCTTTAAAGTAGAGACACTAGATACTGATAGCACCTGAACATCAGCAGGAGAGGACTCTTTAAAGTAGAGACACTACATACTGATATACACCTGAACATCAGCAGAGAGCATCTTTAAAGTAGAGACACTACTACTGATATACACCTGAACATCAGCAGAGAGGACTCTTTAAAGTAGAGACACTACATACTGATATACACCTGAACATCAGCAGGAGAGGACTCTTTAAAGTAGAGACACTACATACTGATATACACCTGAACATCAGCAGGAGAGGACTCTTTAAAGTAGAGACCCTACATACTGATATAAACTGAACTCAGCAGGAGAGGACTCTTTAAAGTAGAGACACTACATACTGATATACCTGAACATCAGCAGGAGAGACTCTTTAAAGTAGAGACACTACATACTGATATACACCTGAACATCAGCAGGAGAGGACTCTTTAAAGGAAAGTACCCTACATACTGATATAAACCTGACCAAGAGCAGAATAGGCTCCTTTAACAAAACTAAATCACACAATTAACTAAAAAGTTACATTTGTGCTAAAAAACTACCTTTTTCACATAAAATATCAACTTTAGAAATGTGTAATTTTACTGTTTATTGTGTGCAAAAACAATATGATTTGTGTAAAGGTGTGTAATTGAGTTTAAGGTATACATGTGACTACAGATGGGACAAAAGGATGTTAGCGTTCATTTTTAAAAACTGCATTACGTGATAAAGCAAACAAAAGAGCTAAACTCAAGAATCAGAAACAGAAGAAAACAGATGTTTCTCTGCAACAGTAAACTTCACATCCAAAAGGAAAAGTCAGGCTGCAAGTGACTGACAGCCTGACAGCCTGACAGCCTGCGCTCAGGGATCAGACATCCCACATGTTTTTCTTTCCCCTCCTCAAATCTCAGGCTGCCTCTGAGGGTCGGAGGTCACCATCTGCTCTGAGCGGCACAAACCTCCAGAGCCCTGAGCGAGGACCCCACGGACCAATCAGACGACAGGCTGGGAGAGAGAGAGGACCACAGAGAGAGAGAGAGGACACCTGCACTGCTGCGTCAGGTTACAGCTCAACATCACACTGTCACTACACACTGTAACAACACACGTTAACAACACACAGCAACGCCACTACACACGTTAACAACACACTGTAACGTCACTACACACTCAAACAACACACTGTAACAACACACTGTAACAACACACGTTAACAACACACTGTAATGCCACTACACACTTTAACAACACACGTTAACAACACACTGTAACGCCACTACACACTTTAACAACACACTGTAACGTCACTACACACTGTACCACACACTGTAACGTCACTACACACTGTAACAACACACGTTCAACACACTGTAACGCACTACACACTTTAACAACACACTGTAACGTCACTACACACTTTAACAACACACTGTAACGCCACTACACACTTTAACAACACACTTTAACAACACACTGTAACGTCACTACACACTGTAACAACACACGTTAACAACACACTGTAACGTCACTACACACTTTAACAACACACTGTAACGTCACTACACACTTTAACAACACACTGTAACGTCACTACACACTGTAACAACACACGTTAACAACACACTGTAACGTCACTACACACTTTAACAACACACTGTAACGTCACTACACACTTTAACAACACACTGTAACGTCACTACACACTTTAACAACACACGTTAACAACACACTGTAACATCACTACACACTCAAACAACACACTGTAACAACCAGCTGTAACAACACACGTTAACAACACACTGTGACGTCACTACACACTTTAACAACACACTCAAACAACACACTGTAACAACCAGCTGTAACAACACACATAACAACACACTGTAACAACACACTGTAACAACACACTGTAACAACCAGCTGTAACAACACACATAACAACACACTGTAACAACACACTGTAACAACACACTGTAACAACCAACTGTAACAACACATGTTAATGTCACACTGTAACGTCACACTGTGACGTCACAACACACTGTAACAATGTACTTTAACATCATTTTAACGTCAAGTCACTTTTACGTTTTACTTTTACTGGAGACACACTTTAGCATCTCATTATATTCAAGTCATGCTTTAACGTCACAAAACACTTTACAACACACTTAATTATCTTTTTCACTTTAACGACACGTCACTTTAACATAACGTCACAACACTTTAAAATTACGACACCTTTTAATGTCACTAAACACGTCAAACTTTAACATATTTTCAATGCAGTGTTATTTGTTAATGGATATTGTATTTGCACGTGTCGGCCTATTGACTCCAGAAGGAATAAACCTGCTCTGGCTTTTTTGTGTCATTTAATCCTGGACAGTTTGTGTGTGTACGTTATCCCAGAAAAGCTTCTGCTGCTTAATTGATAATGAAAATGAGCTTTGGCTCCAACTCTTGTTTTAATTGAATTATTTTCAGGACTCTTTAGGAATAGATTAACACATTAAAAGAGACATTTCTTTGACATATTAGGACTTGGAGTAGTTAGCGGGTGGCTAACAGTTTCCCCCTGGTTCCAGTCTTTATGCTAAGCTACGCTAAACCCCATGCACCTGGGAGTAATGTCGTACTGCTCCTTTAAATTAGAGATTCTTATTTACTGCAGGAATCAGAAATATCTACAATCTTTCTTATTAGTCTTTGTTGCAGTAACGCTCGTCTCCTGATCTGACCTGCGTCTTCAGGACGGATTTCATCAGAACACAGAGAAAGGTTGCAGCTCCACCCCCGCCCCCCCCCCCCCCCTCCTCCTCCCCCCCCCCCTCCTCCTCCTCCTCCTCCTCCTCAGTGAGCAGGAGCCAGGACTTCAAAGTTTCCCTGGTGTGTGTGTGTGTGTGTGTGTGTGTATGTGTGTGTGTGTGTGTGTGTGTGTGTGTGTGTGTGTGTGTGTGTGTGTGTGTGTGCGCATGTGTGTGTTTGTGTGTGCGTGCAGATGAAATGTGGGTCAGACATTAAAATGCATGAGCAGGGAGCAGAAAGCATGATGAAGTGCTGAGACACGAGGAGAAGAGAATATAAAAATAACTGGAGGAGCGCCTCCGACAGAATCCCTCCCTGCTGACGCCACGCCGACGCCTCATTGGTCCAAAAAACACCAACAAAAAATATACATAAAATAAAGCGAGGAGGAGGATGCTGCTGCACCGAGACACGCAACCATCTGAAGACTTCCAGGAACACAAGCTTTTAATCCAAATAACAATTAAAATGAACAATTATTAGCCGATAAAATACAGAATATGTTTCATTTGGATTTACCAGCGAACCAATCAGATGCAGAGGTGTAAAGAAACTTGTCATGTGATCCAATAAAAAAACCCGAAACTAAGATACAGAGTGAAGCCCAGCTGATGGATGATAATATGAATAATACATCATATTTGTGTATCACTTTGAGGTTCTCACAGTCACTTTAGTATAGTTTAAAAACAACAACAATGAGGGAAGTACTAATGGATTTTACATTAAAGTGTCAATCTCTCAGATTTTCATTACATTTGATGTCTGTTAGGTCACTATCAACATCGGTCCACTGAAATAGATATGTATATATTCACTGTACATCTGTGGAGACTCTACCAGCTGTTCTGTTCGTCATTTTCAGCCCCAAAAAAATCCACCAATTATGTTTAATGCAGATTCACCGGCGGCAAGCCAATCAGAAGCAGAGAAACTCATCATGTGATCCTTCAAACACTAAGACACTAAGTGAAGCCCAGCAGATGGATTAATGATAATATTAATAATACATTTTATTTGTATGGCACTTTAAAAAGTACTCAATGCACTTTGCATGGTAATAAAGATGAAGGCAGAAGCAACAGAGCACTAATGGATCACAGAGTGAGAGCAGATTTAGAAAGGAGCATTGAATGACTTATATACGTTGCAAAATAAGTGTGTATCTCAAAGACTTTCATATCAATAACAAGTTAAGTCCCTTTTTTTCGCTGTTGTAGGTTACAAAGATTATGATCCACTGATAAACATATCTATACATTTGCAGCATGACAAACTCTGTGTGTGAAGCAACGTTTCCAGACAGAAAAGGTGGAAATCGAGTTGTTCTCGGATAAGTTTAACACAAAAAATTGAACACTATAAAATATATTTGCAAGTCGCAGCCTTAAATTTGAAATTCCAAGACATGCAACCTTTTATAGTGTAAAAAACAAGAATATGCAAGACATTTATTAACCCAATTTCCCAAGTTTTTTCCAAAAATCCAGACTTTGTCGATTGATAAAAGTGTGAGTTTTTTTGCGATTCACACATTTCCAAGTTGCTCTGTTAGATATGTGACCAAACTATGATGATGCCAGATTTTAGGATTTAATACCAATGAGAACAAATGTTATGATAATAAATGTAGTCTTTGTGTCGTTTGCTTTTTCTGATCCTCAGACACTCCATCTCCAAAAAGACGTCACTCATTAATACAAACTTGATATTTAATTCTGTGGATTTTATGTCGCTCGTTTCAATTTATAATCAGATATAAAAACTGTGAAAGGAAAGAAAGCGGTTTCAGTTCAGTTTCTTAATCTTCTCTGTTTCATTTTCTGATTAAAGACGATGAAGTCTGAGAGAGTTACGAGGATTTAATGAGACGTTAAATGTGTCGGAATAATAACGAGAAGCATTTATATCCAGAGAGCTCAGTGTTTGGGTTTAAAGCTCATCTCAAACCTCCACATTTAAACCAAATAAACACATTTTATTTACCGTCTCAACAGACTACAGAGGAACAAGTCCAATAATAAGAATGTCATAAAAAAAGTTTAAATATGAGAGGAGTTTTAATAAACAACTCAAGGCCCGGGGGCCAAATCAGGCCCTTGGTGGATTAATTACCATTAGATCTGGCCCGCCGGTATATTGCACGCACACCTTCACTCCATCCTGAGGGTTTCCTCAGCTCAGAGCCTGAGCCCAAACATTGATGAACTTGCACCCAAGATGAGATGCCAAGTATCTGCTTGAACTATCGTCACAGAGCAGCACACTGAGTTTAATGGATGTTTCCTTCTGCACTTTGTTTCTTGAGACAACAGGGCAAGTTTGGTTTTTTCTTTGAGGGAAATAGTTTTGTTGAAGCTGTTGTTGGCCTGTGGAAAAATGTAATCATAAGAAATGACTCTGAAAAGCTGCAGATAGAGCCATAAGAAATGAATGCAACTGATTATTTAATGTTGTTTTTATAGGCAATCATTTAAGCTTTGTGAGTTCCAGGTTTAATATGTGCAATAAGTTCATTTCAATAAGTTCTGCAATAAACATTGAACCAGTCCGGCCCTCCACTAGTACCCATTTTTTTATTTTGGCCCACTGTGTATTTGAGTTTGACCCCCCTGAATTACACAATTCTTTCTATTGACTGTCATGTTGATCTTAGTTATCAATATCCTTTAAATAACCTTTTAAATTTACATTAAAATCTCTTTTTCACGGACGACCTGGCCAAAGGACAGATTTAACTGTGTTGCAGTAATAATCGCAAATAATATAAAAGTATAAAAAATACCGCCGTCGTAAACTAAAAGTAAACCGGCAAAACAACAAAAAACATTTTTAGAAATTATAATAAATATAATAAATGTATTATTATAAAACAATTTCGTTTGACGTCTTAAATTGAGATAACGATAATACGGTTTATTAAAATTAAACGACAATGTGAAGGAATTCCTATATTTTCCTCTATCAGTCAATTTGAGTAAAAAACGTAAACGCTTAAATCTTCTTTCTCCAGTGAAATTAACTTGAATTCCCCAATAATCTTCCAGTTCTTCTCCACGTTTTTACAGCGTATTTTAAAGCCTTTTTGCCAAATTCTATTTTAAACTTTGGGCGAAAACTGCAGGATAAATCTGCTGAATATCAGTTTTTTCCACATGTAAGTACAGATAGATAAGAGGGAACCAGCATAGGAGAGATTAACGGATAAAAGTCTGCGGACATACAGAAATAGATATTTAGCAGCAGCACAAAGCAGAGTTTGTATGAGATTTTTACATCTTTAAATAAAGCGTAAAGCAAAATGCTGCAGTATCAAACTACTGTAGGCTGATCAGGTGCTTTTTAGAAAGAGCAGATCATCGTAGTCCAACAAGAAATCTGCAGAAATCCAACGTTTCCTTGATCGTAATGATTGATAATCGTGCTTCCTGTCCGTCTGGGTGAGGGTCGGGGGGGGTGAGGGTGAAGGAGGGAGACAGAGGGTGAAGGAGGGGGGTCTGACCTCGGAGTTAAGAAGCAGAACAAAATGGCGGCTGCAGCTCTGAGCTTTTTTTTACTCGGATTATTTAAAAAAAAAGTCCGCCATTTTCTCCTCCAGCAGCGCGGAGAGACGACGAACTGTTAACAAGGTAATGAACCAATTAATCAATCAGCCCTGACCAGGGATTATCAGCTGATTGACAGGTGAGGAAGAGGTGGAAATGAGGGGAGGAAGAGTAATCGATCTGAATGAAAACATGAAAAACTAATTCGTAGAAAACAAAACGTTCAGATAAAAAGCTACGTTTGTGAATGAATTCCTACAAAAAATCTGCATGTAAAAAAATATTACACAACTCATATTAAAAGCAGTGTTCCTAAAAAACAACTAAGAAAATCAATAAAAAATGCGTTGATACAAAAAACTCAAAGCGAAAGCTAACCTACGAATTAAAATATACAAATTGAAATCTGAATTTGTACAAAAATATGGTTCTTATATTGGTTCTTTACTGGGAGTCGCTTCAGATAACAGTTTTTACAGTGTGTGTTTGACCTCTGACCCCCCTGACATAAACACGTCCTTAAACTCAGCTTCACCTCCAGAGATCAACACTGACGGTGCGTTCAGGGACTCTGTGTCATTTCAATTTTGTATCTTGTTTTCCTTCAGCCGTCCTCAAACATTGCAACACAAAACACGCTTTTTGAACATGATAATCTGCAAGTAAACAAACACACAGAACGTGTTATAGGTCAAACATCCCCCTTATTGATATACTGTACATATTTAGACCGCCATTATCAATAAATCTGAGCATCTGCCCCACATTTAAAGAGTCCTTGAGTTTTCTGGAATGAACTCGAATGTGTGTTCTCGCTCCTACTTTTCCAGTTCAGTGAGCTCCTTGCTGCATTAAGGGAGCCTGCAAACCCAAAATGTGCCTCTTTAAGACAAGCTGCTGAAACAGACCTGTCCACAAGAAGTCAAAACAAATTGTAGGAAAGTATCCACAGAGCTCTCACATTTCCAGAGCTTGTTGCTTACAATAAGACGTAGCTTTTTGGCTCAGTGTCCCATTAAAAAGTCACAACAGTTCATGTTTACCAGCAGAAATAAAGTCTTAAACCGGGACAATTTATTTAATGTCAGTCTTCCTTACAGTACATCCCCACCTTGTTATAACTCTAGTGCACCACATTACATTAGTGCTCTTTCTCCTCTCCCTTAGTGCCATGGTGAGTTTAACTGGAGCCAAGAGGAACGAAAGAGAGTGTGAATGCAACAAGAAATGTAAGAGTAACTTGTTTTTTTTAAATCTGCACCACAGAGGGACAAACAGTATGTATTAAAGGGGCCCTATTATCATTTTCAGGTGTATATCAGTATGTAGTGTCTCTGTTTTAAAGAGTCCTCTCCTGCTGATGTTCAGGTGTATATCAGTATTTAGTGTCTCTACTTTAAAGAGTCCTCTCCTGCTGATGTTCAGGTGTATATCAGTATGTAGTGTCTCTACTTTAAAGAGTCCTCTCCTGCTGATGTTCAGGTGTATATCAGTATTTAGTGTCTCTACTTTAAAGAGTCCTCTCCTGCTGATGTTCAGGTGTATATCAGTATGTAGTGTCTCTACTTTAAAGAGTCCTCTCCTGCTGATGTTCAGGTGTATATCAGTATGTAGTGTCTCTACTTTAAAGAGTCCTCTCCTGATGATGTTCAGGTGTATATCAGTATGTAGTGTCTCTACTTTAAAGAGTCCTCTCCTGCTGATGTTCAGGTGTATAACAGTATGTAGTGTCTCTACTTTAAAGAGTCCTCTCCTGCTGATGTTCAGGTGTATATCAGTATGTAGTGTCTCTACTGGGACATGTCTCCATGCTTTAATGTTCAGAAAGCTCTTTATTTGTCTCATACTGTCTGTGCTGCAGCACCTCTTTTCACCCTCTGTCTGAAACCAGAGCCCAGTCTGCTCTGATTGGTTAGCTGGCCGGCTCTGTTGTGATTGGTAAACTGCTTAGAGATGTCCCGCCCCTTAGCCTATCTCGTACAATGAGTTGGAGCGCTAGGATTTGAGCCTTTGCAGACCATTTACATGCACACAAACCTACAGAACACACAGGGAGACGAAACCCTGTAAAAGCAGAATAGGGCGTCTTGTTGTCTCATTCTTCGAACCGCTCATTTAGGAATCATCTCCATTATGTCTGATGATTGCACTTAATTGAACTGTTTCTGAATAAACTGTGGATCAGATTGAGATCAGATTTTTTCGGGATGACCTCATGTTTTCCTGTTTGTCTGGGAACTTTTATTTCCTTGTGAAAACTTTAATCACATTAACATTTTTGAGGTTGTTGTGTGTTTGGCTTTGTGACTCTGCAGCCACAGACGAACACTTAACGTCCTCATCATCTCATGACCCCAGACCAGCAGCAGGGCGGAGATCAGTCTGAGCAGAGAGCCAGACAACTGCAGTAAAAGTACACAACGAGCTTCAGTACACACAGATAAAGGATAAGACAGAAGCACTCTTTTGAGCAGCAGTTAACCTTAAAATTTTATATGGAGTCGATCCCAGATCACGCGTACATTAGAGGGTTTGGAACATTTTGTCTTCAGTGATTGTAAGCTAATGTTAAATGTCTGTTTCTTGCCTTAATATTTGTCCTTAATGATTTTTCAAATGGAGCTGACGGGCTGCAAAAAACATTTAAGTGACGATAAAGTATCATTGTATTGCAAAATACTGCAAAATCAGCAAAAAGTCTACCAGAAACGGCAACACGGCAGGGACGAAAAGTACCAATAAGTCAAATTAAACACAAAATTAATACATCAAGTTCTCGTGAGGAAATAAATGAAACAAGAACCTGACTGATTGCACCCTAGGCGGCCGATCGATTCTTCAATTAGTCGATAGTTAGAAAATCTATCCATCGTTTTCGTCTTCTCGTCTGGTTCAAGTTTCTCAAACGCGAATATTCTCCTGTTTTCTTCTTCAAATAATAAAAGGGGATGATTTTCTTTAGTAGCAGCTGCTGAAAATGGTATATTCCTACAGAAATGGAGCTCCTTTTCCAATTAGTGTGAATTAGCAAGCAACTTCTGAATCGACTTTATGAATCCACCCTTAGATTCAGTTACTCATCACACGGCATCTCTAATAATAATACGTGACACGCAGGGGTTTGTGCTGCACGCGTTGAAGCGTCGTACAACGTTCCCTAAAGGTTCAGTTAAAAGAGCTTCACAAAAGGAATCGATTACTTGTCGGATAATAAATGAATAAGTGGGAATATAACATGAACCTTAATTGAAACTACACTGCTCTTGGTTGGTTGTTGATTTCTCGTAAATAATTGTGTGTGTTTTATCATTCTGTTTTAAATGTACTAATGTCTTCAGAGGTGGAGGTAGGTTAAATGATTATATTAATTAAATAATTGACGGATTAACAATCAATTATCGTTAGTTGCACAGCGACATCACTTCCTGTAAGCTGAGCGTTTCAATACAACCCCACGACCAGTTTTTTCTGAAGAGTTTTCATGTTTCTTTACTATTTTATTCTAGAAAAACAGCTGCAGAGTGCGTACAGATATCCGTAAAAATACAAAGAGCCACCATGACATCACGGTGGAGATATCTTCCTCTGTATCTTTTATATTGTGTATTTTTCTGAGTGCATCGTCCGCATGACCAGAAATAGATCTGCGCTCTGATTAAACATTTACCGTGTTGTTGCTGAAGGACCCTCGGCTGCTTTTATTGTGAAGGTCAGGCGAGGACGCTGCTGCAGGAACACGATGTGCATGTGTTCACGTTTTCATGTGTTCACGTGTTCTCATGTTCACTAAGTCCCATGATCGTAACTTCACGTGTCCGGGTGTACACGTGTTCACCTGGACGTCAGACTGTCTTCTGTGTTTCTAGTATTTGTCCATCGTGTTTCTGACAGTGAGTGTGGACTGAATCACAGAAACAGTAAAGGGGATGTATATGCTCAGAGCTCTGGTATTAACAGCTCATAAAATGAAGTCTTAAACCTCAAACCCCTTACTTCGGAACAATGGACACAAAGACTTACGGTTGTAAACTGTATGGAAAATGTAACAGCGAAACTACAACTCAAAATGGAAGTGTATTTAGAGAAATGGTCACCTTGTTGTAAGATATTTGGCAAATTGAATATATTGTAAGCTTCTAATTGGACTCTATATTTTCTTATGCTTTGTTGATAATAACTCTTATATATATTGTACTTTTTGATTATATTAAAGATATATATTTGTGTATATAACAGTATGATACTGTATCTGTACCATGTTGTGTGAGACTCACTGTCAATGAACTTGTGAATAATGATCTTATGCTTTCAACAAACTCATCATAAGAACTTAATGACGGAGGGTTATTAATGCATCAGCGCTAGAAAGCTCTTCCTAATGAAACAATCAATACCAGCAGTTAGAGAGCGCCTATCAGATTACTAATTTAAGTCTAATATAAAGAAACAGCTCAATGAGAACCAGCGATGTCAAATCTAATGCTGCTTATATCCATCTTGGACTAGACACCCGTACTATGGTGTACTTGTATCTTAAATTGGTGAAAGCTGCTACGGTAGCTTATTTTGAAATTCAAATTGTGTAGAAACTGGGATTATTTTCTCACGACATTTTGTGAAAAAATCTGAAAACATATTTTTTCTTTTGCAAATTATTTGGATTATCAAGTCTGCAAATTCCCTTCCAGAGTTGTACAATATATGATGAGGGAGGTCCATGAGCTTCACACTGATGGGGTTATTTTGTCACACTGGGACACTGTGATGATGTCAGGTTTGCACAATTACTCAAAAAGATTTCTGTACTTAGATGTCGAGGAGTTACAGAAAAACTGTGCCGTTTCTACTATAAATCTACGGTAAATGTGCCGACCTCTGCTCTGATCCACTGACCTGACACAGATTCAGTGACTGCGTTCAGTCACATCGTCTGAATCTGTAGAAAAGTACTGAAGGAAGTCCTACAAATACTACTGATCCATTCATCGACTATTGATTGCAGCTCTGGTAATTTCTCCAGTCATCAAGTAACTTCCTTAATTTCCCCGTTGTGCTATTTCTCTGTATCTTAGGAAAGTCTATAAAATCATGATTTATAAGAATACTACAACATAAAACTACATTTGACGCATATTACTGTCCAACAGTAGTGATGAAATCCTGCAGCTCCTTCACTAAAAACACTCAACGTTTGAAGTTTCACACACTTAAACTAGCAGGAATGTAAAAGAAAGACTCTGAATACTCTGATTCATGCTGTAAAAATACAATATGTCCTTCAATTACCGCTTATTTTCTGCAGCACACCGTGACGTAGTACGAGGACACTTCGACTACTCTACAGATATACTGTTCAAAGTATTCTTCTGAAAAGTGGTGACATTATTTTCACGGTTGGCTGACTCAAACTTTGTTTTTGTACAGTTTTTACATTTCAGTTTTAGAGTCCCACATGTTTCTGATCTCAGGCTGTGACCACATGTGTAACTCACACAGAGAAGGCCTCCATATTTCACGTATGATGAAGCTCTCAGTTGTATCGCATTATCCTCCTCTGCACCTTATGGACTCTGTACGTCTAATATTTCATATTCACAGCTTGGGAAAACAAACATTTGATACGAGCTGAACTTTAGACACAAGTACCGAGAACCATGACACTGAGAACCAGAACTAAATTACTACATTAAATACCGCAGGAATACTGCAGAGAAATATCACAGGACTACTTCAGAGAATATTGTAGAAATTACCAGAGAAATACTGCTCAATACGATACCGATACTTTAGGAATACTACAGAAAATATATCAGGAATACTGCATGGATGGAGCAGGAATCCTATAGCGAACTTACTGCAAGAATACTGCAGCAATATTAAAGGAATCTTAATGAATGCACTGCAGCCATCCAATGGAGAATACTACAGGAATACTTCAGGAATGCTGTGAAAATTCTACAGAAAATATCACGCGAACTGTATATTTTCTGTACTATACGAAATGTTATGCAGGAATCCAACCGAATATATAGCAGGAATACTGCAGCAATGTTACAGAGCACACTGCAGCCATACGTGGAAAATACTAAAGGAATGCTGCATACATTCTACAGGAAATACAACGGGAATGCTGCATGAATGCTCCAGAAATAGTACAGAAAATATCACACGAACGCTACCAAATGTAATGGGCATGAATCCAAACAGAATACATAGCGGGAATACTGCAGGAATGTTACAGAACATACTGCGGGAATGCAATGGAAAATACTACAGGAATGGTGCGTAAATTCGACAGGAAATACTACAGGAATACTGCATCGATGCTGCATAAATACTACAGGAATGCCGCAGAAAAACTACAGAAAGTATAACAGGAACGCTACAAATTGTAATGCAGCAATCCAACAGAAAATGAACAGGAATACTGCATGGAGAGTACAGGAATCCTTCGGGAACATACTGCAAGAATACTGCAGGAATGTTACAGAACTTAGTGCGGGAATCCAATGGAAAATAGTACAGGAATACTGCATGATGATATACTACAGGTCAGGCTAGAGGATATACTAAAGGAATACCACAACATTTCCACAGGAAAGCTTCAGAATATAATGCAGGAATCCACTAGAAAATACTGCAGGAATACTGCACGAATACTACGGGAATCATATAGAAAATACTAGAGGAATGCTGCAGGAATGCTATGGGAATACCCAAGAAAACACCTCTTAAATACTGCAGGAATACTGAAGGGTACTGAAGGAGTACTGAAGGAGTACTGCAGGAATACTGAAGGAGTACTGAAGGAGTACTGAAGGAGTACTGCAGGAATACTGAAGGAATACTGAAGGAGTACTGAAGGCGTACTGCAGGAATACTGAAGGAGTACTGCAGGAATACAGAAGGAATACTGAAGGAGTACTGAAAGAGTACTGAAGGAGTACTGAAGGAGTACTGAAGGAGTACTGCAGGAATGGTGCAGGTAAACTACAGAACAAACTGCAGAGATAATACAGGAACATTTTAGGATTACAGAAGGAATGCTGCAGTAATATGACTGAAGACCTACAGGAATACTGGGATCCGGCGGCTGTAAACATCTGGAGGACCACACACACACACACACACACACACGCACACACACACACACACACACACACACACACACTGCGGCTTCAAACATGTGTTTGTTCTTTAACTTTAATTCCTTAAATGGATATCCTTCCTGCTTTAAGACCTCCAAAATAAAACCACAAAACCTCCAAAATAAAACTGAACCGAGACACGTCACTCCTATTGGAGCGTTCAGACAGCCGACAGCCAATCAGAGGGCAGAACAGAGAGCTGCTAACCGTCTGCTGCCAGGCGTTATTATTATAGAAACACCACAGAAGAAGAGAAAACACTGACATGTCGGTGACTTCAGGGGTCAGAGGTCACAGCAGGAGCAGGAGACCGGGGTCAGGTGCAACATAAAACCAGAATTCAATTTAAAGTGACTTAACACCCAGACATTTAACCCTTTGTGTCTACGCTAAGTGTGTTTTCACTGCAGATCGAAGTCTGATATTATCACGAGTGTATTAAGGAATATAATGAAAACCAGGAACTCATTACGTTAAGTATGATTTTAAGTGCAGTATTTAAGTATTTCCATTGACTTCCATCTCATATTTCAACTACAGCGCAGAAGCACATTTTGAATTTTGTCTCCACTATATTATCTGAGAGCTTTAGTTACTTATTTTATAAATAGAAACGTACGGTATGTCTAAATAAAATGCAGTATTTTATGAATATCTACCCAAATAGTATATCAAGTATCCACAATGCTCCACATTGATGAACTACAACATTAAATCGTGCTTAAATGCATTTTTTTGTCAAACAAACTGAATAATATTAGATTTTACGATAATATAACACTCTGAAAAGTGCCGCTTTCAAATGTAATTAGCAAAAAATGCTTCTATAGTTTCCCTTAAGTGAGATTTTGAATTCAGGAATTGATTCATAATGGAGTATTTTCAAAGTAAATTAAAAAGTCTAAACTGTTAGGTTTTTAATTTTGGAATTTCTTTCTACCTTTCTCGCTGAAAAGTGAGAATAGTGTTGTGAAACAGAACTGAAATATTTTCAATTTTATTTGAAGAAATGTTTCTAAAAGCTAATTTTCAAGATGGATTATCCTTTCGCTGATTCCACCGATGAACCGACTGATAATTGAATGTATAAAATACTCAAAAATCTTCATCTTGACGTCTTTGAATGTCTTAATTCTGTTGAATGAAAATCATGAATCTTTCAAATCATTGCTGAGGTTAATTGAATTTAATTGATCAGCATTTGATGTCATTTGATACCTTTAACTGAATTAATTAGTATTCAGTTTTTACAGACAGAAGTTATCATAGATTTTCATATTGTAAGAAATCATTTAGCAGAATACATTTGATATGTTATATATTTTATATGTTTTATATTTAACTCACGCAACCTTTTTACAGTGTCGGCATCGCGGGGGTCCAGAGGGGCCGGGCCCTCCGTCAGGACACTTCACATCTCTCACTGAATGTAAAAACTATGTATTTTAATGTATATTTGAGTATTCTCATACTAAACACATGAAGCTGATGTGAACTCTTAATATTGTGTTTTATCAGGATTTTTATGTCTATCAGACACAATTACAGACGTTTGATTGTGTCTGAATATCTGAATAAATCTGTTCGTCCTCTGCCGTTCTTCTGAAGGTTCTCACAGTTTCTCCTCATTGTTGATTTATGGAGTTTTTTATTTCATATTTATCCCATTTGTGCTGATAATGTAATGTAGTGTCCTCTGAGCTTAATTGAACACAGATTTAAATAGATATTCTCAATTAAAGGTCAAACTGGCTGAAGAATTTGAGGTTTTCCCCTTATATTTTATTATATTTTATGAAAAAACTGTTGTCTAATGTGACAAAAGACTTCATATAGAATGAAAAGGAAAGTGGTTGTATCTTAGAAAGTACAAAAAGCACAATCAAGGTGCAAGTTGAATATCATAAATGTGCACATATGAGACGTAAAATGCATATGGAAGAGATTTATCAAGCACAATGAAAGCATGTAGCCTCATTTTTCAAAACTCGACTTTGACTATTGATAAAAGAGAGATTTTTGATGTGATGTAAAAATAACAAAGTCGTATATTAGGTATTTGCTCAAAGCATGTACCAGATTTGGAGACTTTAGAGACAAGACATTTTGTGGCATTTTTATCATCATAGCAAATGTAGTATTTGGGCACAAATGGGTTAAATACATTACAGATGAGTCCTGGTTTCAGATTTTGAATTCTTTTTTGGCTGTAAAACCAAATTGTCTAAATGTGACACTTAGATTTGTTTCAGTTTGACTCAAATATGTTTTTTATTTGCATAACGTTGACACATAAACTGGATTATAATCATTGCATTGACTCTAAAAGTGGTTTAAAGTATATGAACTTACAGTTTAACAAAAGTAAAACACATCAGACTGGACGTTTTTCATATTGGTGATTCAAAATCTTTTTAGGAGGTTTTAATACTGTTTCTGGTCTTGATTTTGATCTGGTCTTGGACTGTTTATTTCATGTCTTAATTTCTCTTGCCTTGTTTTTTTATGTTGCTGCAACGCAAAAATGATGGGATCAATAAAGTATCTATCTATCTATAGAAAATAATATTGTGAAATAAAGTTTGGAGGATTAAAGGAGCATTTCTCAGTTTTTTTTCAGTTTTTTTTTTTTTTTAGCTGTTCCAATAGATCCCGGTCTCCCCTGTACTCCCAGTCTTACTCACTGTACCCCGGTTCGGGTCCGGTTTCGGGTCTGGTTCGGGTCCGGGTCTTACCTCGGGTTGGAGCTGTTCCAGTAGACCCCGAACCGGTCTGAGATCAGGCGGTCGTCGGGCACCGCGGATCGGCAGAGCTGCAGGCCGAGCAGCAGCAGCAGCAGCGGCCGCCCGGAGAGCTCCATGTGCGGCTTGTCTTCAGCTCTGAGACCCACAGGGACCAGAACCAGAACTCATGAAAGACTCTGAGTCTCCACTGATGTAGATCTAATCACTTTTTTTGATCCACACATCAATCACTCATCGATTATCAGCTAATTATTTCCCAGCAGGCACAGCGATAATAATAATAATAATCCATTTCACTTCTTCTGTGAGGAGGAGAAATCCCGTAAAACCGGTAGATTGGTCCAGATCCGCCTCCAGGAGGACAAAGTGTCCAAAAGTTTCATGTTTTCACCCAATCAGAACCGGATCAGAGGACCCGTGCGTCCATGTGCGCGCGGACTAAACTCGGTCCATAACCATTTGCGCGCAGTCCGGATCAGACTCTCTGTGGGTCTTCTTTCGGGAACAGCTGCTCAGAGTCAGCCGAGGAGGGGCTCTGATCTCCGGGCAAACAGCGACCCGCAGCCCCGAGTCTCCCCGCTGCTGGAGGCTCAATCCCCCGCAGACAGTCCGCAGCAGGACCGGGGTCTCTGGCTCTCTTTCTCCCCGGATCCCCCCGCCTCTCTCTGCTCTGCAAACTTTCCGCGGGTCGCTCTCTTTGCTCTCTTCGCTCTCTTTGCTCCGCAGCTGCAGAACCGAACCGAGCTAAACCGAACCGGGTCGGAGCAGGAGGAACGGGACAAAGAAAGCAGAAAGTTAGTTGGAGCTGCAGGAGGAGCGTCAGTCTCTCTCAGTCACCGGCTCGCTCCTCTCTGCTGCGCCCGGTGCGTCCTGCGGGGGGCGGAGCTACTGCTGCATGGCGTGTGCGTGTGTGTGTGTGTGTGTGTGTGTGTGTGTGTGTGTGTGTGTGTGCGTGCGTGCGTGCGTGCGTGCGTGTATGTGTGTGTGTGTGTGTGTGTCTGTGTGTGTGTGTGTGTGTGTGCACTCTCTCTCCCCCTACCCCCCCTTTCTCTCTCTCTCTCTGTAACTACTTGGCCATAAGTGTGTGCCCCCCCCCCCACTTCATGTTCCTGCAGACAGCAGTGATGTTTTCCTGCAGAGATGTTGCACCCAAGTCATACATTTTTTATTTTGCACAACAATTCCTTTTATAATTCTGCAATTAATTACTTTCAAAGAATTTTTTTTTTTTTAAAAGACTTTTGAAGTTGTTCCCCTTCTTCAACCTCTCTGCAAAACAGAAAATTAAATAAGTGGACAAGTGAGTATTAGTCACATTATTGTAGACACACACACCCTCACAAACACTGGACCCTCACAGCATTTCAGCCTCTTGGACTAAAGCAGCGACTGACCGACAGAGCGAGCTGTAGAGCTGTGCAGCTGAAGAAAAATTGGTAAATTTAGTGGAAAGGATTTAAGGATTCAAAATAAGAAACCTGACAGTCTCACACCTTCTGAAATCCATGAGAAGATAACCATGACATTCATATACTCAGGCTTCCTCCAAAATAATTCTGCTACACATGCAAGTAAAACATATACAGTATACGTACACAGATATTAGTAGACATGGATTGTAATAGTTGTTACCCACAGAAGAAAACCCAGAAATGTGACATGATCCACAAACGTGCGTTTATTTGTGTTGTTGTGAAGGGTGAGGGTTGGACGGATTGGACACGGTGCACAAATCCACAGAGATAGACAAGGTCACAAAGTGCAGAAGTAGTTTCAAATGGGTCCAAGTTGCATTAATATCACTTTACATGCATTTTAAAACTATTTATATTGGTGTAACGGATTATATTATATTATATAACCTGTGCATTTTTGTAAATAGCTTTGTGTTTTTGCAGAAGGTGAAATATTTGTGGTTGAGGTTAAATGTCATCTGAGGATTATAACTAGTAAAGTCACAGTCTGACTGAGGTGAACTGCATTAGATATGTTAGATTTGTGTATCTATGTCTACATCAAGCCTAAAGCATTTACACAATTAAATATATAAAAAGTAAAACACTACTTTCAGTTTTTAGATACTTGTACTTTTTTAAAGCTATTTTCTACTTCTTCTTCTTTACTGCATGTAATGTATGTGTACTTGCAGCAGCCTCATGGAGACACAGTGAGAGTAAAGATAGACCCATAAAGGGACAAATACACGTGAAATTGTGATTATTATTTCCACAGTGAGTCCCCACAGTGATCTGCAGTGCAGTGAGCGCCCCCTGCAGGCTGAACCGAGCATTACACCCAGCAGGGAGGTTTGATTATTTATACTTTATGTTCTTCTCTTGTTGGCAGACTGCTGAGGGTTATTCAGATTGCACCTCGGCCCATCAGATACATCCTCCATCTCTTTCTGTTTCTAACGACACTTTAAGTAAATCAGCATATGTATTGATTAACCTTTCAGGTGAACATACTAACTGTAAGTCTCTTCAGATGAAAGCATCAGTTTAATTGATCATTTATATATAATCTGTATCTCTGTGTTGCATCTTGTGTTGGTGGTTTTGCATCTGTTTTAGTCATTTTGTGTCCATTTTCAGTCGTTTAGGGTGTATTTTCATGTCTTTGTGAATGTTTTGCATCTATTTTTTGTGTTTTTACAGCACTTTGAGTTCACTTTGGGTTTGCTTTGTGGCTCTTTTAGGTCATTTTGCTTCTAATTTGCAGATAAAACAGTCATTTTGGATCTTTTAGTGCTATTTCTAGATGCCTTATGTTTCTGTATGGCCTTTTTGTTTCTCTTTGCAACATTTCTGGAAAGATATCTTACTCTCTAAGAACTCACCCATATTATAAGAGATCAATATCATTAATACCTATCTGTATTGTTTTTCTACTCTTAGTCCCACCTTTTGATTTCAATTGCTCTGTCTACAAAGTCTCTTACAGTCTTTTTAAATCAGTGTGCCTTTAATTCTTTAATGTATGGCTGGGTGGTTTGAATACGATTTAAAAATAAACACAAGCTAACTAAACGTGACGTAATGTTCTCTTTGACAAGGCTTTTAATGAGTCACATCCTAGAGTGTTGAATTAATAACTAAATATGACGTGTTGTACTCAGGAATAAGTGTAAATGTGTGTAACGTCACATCTCAGGTAGAGTTACACCTCCTCACTGATTATTAAATGTTTGTATTGATGATGATTTTAGACCTTATTTGAATAACAACTCTGCTGTAAACATCAGTGTTTGCAGCCGTGTGAATATTATATCTCCATGTTTCCGGAGTCTCCTCCTCTCATCCAGTGATTCAGCACTCATACATATTTCAGAGAGTCACAGAGGAGAGGGGGGGGGGAGGAAGGGGGAGAAAGGGAGAGATGAATCTTTCATTCTTGCTTTTAAAACGGCTCACAGATTAATGGAGCTGCACTATTAAACTTTCAGAGGATCCCATGAATAAATGCAGAGAGAAACCGGGCGTTCGACATCCACTGACCATGAAGGGAGAGGGAGAGAGAGAGAGGAAAATGTTACATCACCTGTTCTTTATAACAGCCATAAAAAAACAATATATTATATATATAGGTTTTCTTTTCTTGTGTCTGAGTGCATGTCTCCACTGTTGAAAGCAAGCCTGCTCTTTACATTAAAGGGAACTTTGGGATTTTAGCCTTGCAGACCATTTACATGCACTAAAACCTATAGACATTTAAAGTTAAAGGTCCCATGTCATGGCCATTTCTACTGATCATAATTCCATTGTTGAGGTCTACTAAAATAGATTTATATTGTGCAATTTTCCAAACTCACATTGGTTTCTCATACAGCATCTCTGTATAGTATGTGTATTCACTCTCTGTCCTAAACGGCTTGTTGGAGCTCTTGCCCCCCCTCCCTATGAGCCCAGTGGCCGTCTGCGAGACAGCGAGACAGCGAGACACAGCGAAACCCAGCCCGAAACACACACACACCCGCAGCCTGGCTGGGAGTTTGTGTGTGTGCTCAGGCTGAGTTCCACGGTGTCTCGCTGTCTCGCCGACCCCACACCAGTGAGCCAGCTCAGTGTCCCGCTCCTCGCAGCAGCGGGCCTCGCAACGTCCTGCCGTGTGTTTGTGTGTGAGGAAGTTCGCGGATTGGTCCAAACGTAACGGCTCCGCGGACTTAACGTAACGGCTCCGCAGATTGGTCCATTTGATTTGATTTGGACCAATCTGCGGAGCCGTTACGTTACGTCACTATACCCGAAATACGTCACTATACCCAAGAAGTAAACAATGGAAAAAGAGAAATCCCCAACGAGGCGTTCTGGGGCAGCATAGACAGGTCTTTTCTGTGTTAGAGTTTTACTCGCTACAGGGTGTACTTTGAGGGTTTGTGACTCTGCAGACCGTTTACATGCAGAAAAAGCTACATAACACACAAGGGGACGGGTAATAACCAGAAAAGCATGACATGGGACCTTTAAAGTATTCATTGTGCAGATATATATTATTATTACATATATCACATTATCAGATTGTTAATATTGTTGCATCAAGTAGCATTTTACAGACAAACAAAGTCCTGATACAAATAATTCATGTTTACGACTTTCTTTCTCACCTTTTGTAATATATATGAAATAATATGTAATATATTGGATGATAATGTACTTTTTGTACTTCAGTTACTTCACTTTAGAGATGCATTATAAAAGTTCATCATGTTTTTTAATGTGAAATCCTAATCTGAAAATGAATAAAAGCTATAAAATAGATGTAGTGGAGTAAAAATACATGATATTATTACATCGAAATACTCAAGTTTGGTGCAAGTACCTCACAATTTTATTTAAGTACAGTATTTGAGTAAATGTACTTAGTTACTTCCCACCTCTGACTAACGCCCAGTTCTGTTTCTGTTTCTCCTCACGCCTCATCGCACAGTGTTCGACTCCACAGGAGGAAATTAATCTGAATTAGTTTCCAACAGAAAGCTCCGTCTCACTTAATTGGTTCTTGAGGTAATTAAGAAAATTACATACAGGAAGTCCTAATGAGTCAGCTGGATAACAGGTGTGTGTGTGTGTGTGTGTGTGTGTGTGTGGTGTGTGTGTGTGTGTGTGTGTGTGTGTTATCTTTGTGATAGAAATAGAAAGCTATTATTGGCAGCTTTAATGAGGCATTTACAGTACAGTATGTTTGTTTCGGATAAAGAATGTGAAATATTCTCATGTTAATTAATTAAATGGGCCAAACTGATTAGAGCCTCGTTTGAAATTATTACTAAAATGTATTTTTAGGAAGTAACAAAGACCCACGATACTGCCACCATGCAAAAAATGACCAAAAAGAGATGCAAAGTGATCAAATTAAGACAAAAAACGACTAAAAACAGACGTAAAATAATCAAAAATGACCAAAGGGGGATGCAAGATGTCAGGACCTCGACACAAACTGATGGACCCAAATGCACGACCCAGAGACTAAGGCCCAATCCCAAACCACGCCCTACACCCTACCCCTACACACTACCCCTCCGTGACGGAGTGAACTCCGTGGAGTGACACTCGCAGCGCAACGAGGATCCCTCCTGTCAGATGGAGGGAGTAAATACAGCGGCAAGCTTTGGGACAAACTCCCCTCTCTCCGGCAGAAACAGGAAATGCCGTAACTGTATGTAACAGCGGTTTCAAATCAGCATCTCTTAGACAAAAAAAAAAATTAATAACTCAAATAAAACTCCAAACATCTTTAATTGTGTAGCTCTTTTAGTTTTAAACCTGATTTTTATAAGCATCTTAGTTTTTGCAACTAAATATACACAACCTTATAATAAAATGCACACATTTACCTTTTTCTAGACTAAACAGGTATACGATCCTAAGTTATCAAATATGAGGTTATCATGAGGTTGTTAACATCGCAGTGTATCAGTGGATGTTTGCAGGAACTACTTGTACACAGCGTGTTTCCTGACGGACACACACAGCGTTGAGTCCGGTCAGGTAGAGACCGGTCTCCAGTCAGCACCGATGCAGACTCACTGTTTGAGGGCTTGATAGCCCACTCCCCCTCCACACCGCTCCACACTCGTTGGTTTGGAACAGCACTTAATCTGGCGGACCCTCCGTGCGAATGCGCAAACGGAGGGGTAGTGTGTAGGGGTAGGGTGTAGGGCGTGGTTTGGGATTGGGCCAAAGTCTTGAATGTAATAAAAAAAAGTATTTATTTTCACAGGTCAGGTAATCCCTCTTAACAGAGTAGGTAGTGGAAATAACTTAAAGCGCTCACAAGGAGGAAAAAACTAGCGTAACAAAAAGAGAACTTAATAAAAACTTAAGCCTAACAAAATAAACAAACATAAAAAAACCTGACATGAGTGAAAGCGATCCTTTCTGAGCTGAGGCTTGGCACGACCATTCGGGGAAACAAGCAAGACGAACTGACACAGGACAGGGGAGAGACAGGACTATTTAAACATGAGGTGAGTGGGAACAGTGGAAACAATCAGGGGCGGGGCAGACACTGATGATGGCGGGAAACACACACAGGAGGAGGAAGAAACGGGGCCTGAAATGAAAGACAAGAGGTAAGTACAAAATAAAACAGGAAATGACAGACAAAATACATAAACATGACTAACACATTTGACGAGACACAACACAGGACAAACCAAAGACAGATTATTACGAAACTAAAAGCAAAACAATTAAAAAGAGATGGAAAAATATATATATAAAGACAATAGACGCAAAGGGAGACAAAAGAGATGCCAAACGACCACAGAGGGAAACAAAACTGCCAGAACATATGAGGTTTTGAACAAACACAAGTTTTAAAAAGGACTTTCCAACCATACGACTCTTTAAAATAGTCTTCAAACTAAAAACCATCAGAATCCGTGGATCCACTCTCAGAGGTCAGAGGTCAATGTGAGTGTCTTTACGTTGACTCTTTACTGTTTCATTATCACGCCGTCCTCTCTTTACGTGTTCACCAGTTTTCATTTGAACTAATCCCGAGGTGTCTCTGGTTCCTCGCAGAACCCTCGTCTCTCAGAGGAACCCCGCTGAGTCGAGACGTTCTGTTCGTCCTTCTGAAGGAGAGCGAGTCTCTGCAGGAGTCCGACAGACGGACGGACGCACGATTTAATGGACTGTCTACTGATTCGTCCATCAGCCTTTAATTGACCTGCTCGCTCTGCGTGTGTGTGTGTGTGTGTGTGTGTGTGTGTGTTGTATGTAATTTTTTGTGAAAAGCAATTTGGGTTTTAGACCTTGAGAGTGAGGACGTTTTTGTACGGTCTTCACCTTGAATTCACACTTGGATTAAGGTTCGGGAAAACATGTTAACATTTTAAAAAAGAGGCATTTTACTTTTCTTGAATAATCTTGTGGCGGACAAGGGTACAAAAATATACAAATATAAATGTAAAGCAACGTTAATATAAGGCATCATATCCAAAATAAACATTTCCATGACGATTACTCCCTGTGTAACCTTGAACTCCTGAAGAAAACCTCATGCCTCCACCGTGAAGAAAGACTCCACAATCGGAGAAAAGTCTTAATGAAGTGAAGTAAATGGGTTGCAATTACCCATTTGTATATGGTTGTATGCAAACTACTTCACAAACATATGAATTGTAACAGAAAATATTATTTGATGCACTTCTAAAGAGTCTCAACACACGCACGAACAAGTCTTAAAATGTAAAAATGTACGTAGTGCACTTAAGAGTGATTATTGCACATTGCAGGTTTAATGCTCAATATTTTAACTGTAGTGTGTGTGTGTGTGTGTGTGTGTGTGTGTGTGTGTGTATGTGTGGCCTAGCATTACTATACTTGTGGGGACCTAAATCTGTTTACACAGTCACGTGTGGGACTCGCCTCCCTTAAGGGGACATAATGGAGGTCCCCATGAGGGGAATCATTCATTTTAGGGTGAAGAATAGGTTAGGGTTAGGGTAAGGGTTAGGGTAAGGGTAAGGGTTAGGCATGTGTTGGTTATGGTTAAGGTTAGGATAAGACTCCAGGAAATGTATGTAAGTCAATGTAATGTCCCCTGAAGTGATGTATACATGGTATGTGTGTGTATGTGTGTGTGTGTGTGTGTGTGTGTGTGTTTGTGTGTGTGTGTGTGTGTGTGTGTGGGGGGGGGGGGGGGCTAAAAGGGACTGGAATGCGTTATGTTAATGAGTGTCCTAACATGAATACAGTACAGGGTTGTGTTTCCTGCGTTTTCTCTGCAGTATTCTTTGGGTATTTTCTGAAATATTCATGTGGCATTGAGAGTCATATTCCAGGTCTTTGTGACTACAGTTAAAGTCCAGCTCCTATCCAATGTGTGCTTTCATATGCAGTGAAATGTTAGATTTATGAAGTATATAAAGTGCAGAGGACGATGATTTGATACAACAGAAAGCTTTATCATATCTGAAATATGGAGGCCCTCTCTGTGAGTTATCAGCGCACATGTGGTCACAGCCGGAGATCAGAAACATCTGCAACTCTCAAACTAAAACGGAAAAATGATACAAAACCCAGTTTGAGTCTGGGAGACAAAAAGGCACATCAACATATGCGGAAAATACTGTCAATAAAAGTAAATCCACTGTAGTTGTAATCACCTCACAGTACGACAGTGTGTGTGAATATACGTGTTTGTGTTGCAGAAAAAAGTCACAATTGAGGGAAATGTTGTATTTTTCTTTTCAAATGTTGTATCTTTCTTTTAAATTCTGCTAGTTTCTCATGAGTGAGATGTTATACTTTAAGTCTTTATAGTTTCGGAGCTGCAGGATTTACACAGTCTACACTACTTGTGGAGTGTAATATGCATCAAGTGTAGTTCATGTTTAAAAATGTTTATAAATCATGCACATAATAAAGCCAGTTATAAGATACAAAAAAGTAAAAATGCACACTTTTAAAAAACCCATATTTGTTCTGTTCGGTCCTCTAGTAGTACTTCAGTGTGTGTGTATGTGCATAGTTGTGTGTGTGTGTGTGTGTATGTGTATGTGTATGTGTGTATGTGTGTGTGTGTGTGTGTGTGTGTTTAAAGATGTTTCAAACAAATCCACACGTGCCCAATTATCGTCGCTTCAGAGTAGATTAAAGGGCTACCTGTGAGCCGCGGGCTGAAAATGGCCGATTATTCACGACTCATCACACGTGGACGAAATTACCTGGTGGCGCTCTGCAGGACGGAGGGGCCGGTGTGTGTGTGTGTGTGTGTGTGTGTGTTTGTGTGTGTGTGTGTGTGTGTGTGGGTCCCTGATGTAGCTAGTGTTGGTGATGGGGGCCAGTGAACCGAAAGTTTGCATAATCATAACGGAAGCGGAGCTGTCAGCCGTATGCAAGCCGGCCGGTTAAACCCATGATGCACCTGTCAGCCGGACGGCCATTAGCCGCACGCTGAGACTCTTCCTCCTCCTTCTTCTTCTTCTTCCTCCTCTTCCTCCCCCTCTAACATGTCAAACACGCGTGACTGCTCGACGCGGGACAAACACGGCGTCCTCAGATTAGCTGACGGACATGTTGTGTTTTCTTAGCAGCAGAGCGGAGGTGCAGATTGGCTCCGAGGTAGTTAGCCCGTGTTGTTGGGTGCAGGATGGAAGAGGCGGAGGAAGAATTAGCATTTAAAGTATAGTCGCCCACCGCCGGGCATTAGCACACCTTGGTGAGCCCAGCCAATATGTTCCCTGCTGGCCTCCAAAAAGTCCCAAAAAATATAAAAAACATCACTTCAGCTCAGAGGAGGCGAGGAAAGTCATAACTGAGGGGACTCTGGAGAGGAAGAGGATTCAAGGAAACAGGAAGCAGCAGAGGAATGTCATTAAACATCATTTAATTATTTTGTTGTTTACTGTTGAGGTCATTAAAGTATTCTATGGTCTTATTTTTGGTTTAAAGGGGCCCTTTAATGCTCATTATCAGGTGTATATCAGTATGTAGTGTCTCTACTTTAAAGAGTCCTCTCCTGCTGATGTTCAGTTGTATATCAGTATGTAGTGCCTCTACTTTAAAGAGTCCTCTCCTGCTGATGTTCAGGTGTATATCAGTATGTAGTGTCTCTGCTTTAAAGAGTCCTCTCCTGCTGATGTTCAGGTGTATATCAGTATGTAGTGTCTCTACTTTAAAGAGTCCTCTCCTGCTGATGTTCAAGTGTACATCAGTATGTAGTGTCTCTACTTTAAAGAGTCCTCTCCTGCTGATGTTCAGGTGTATATCAGTATGTAGTGTCTCTACTTTAAAGAGTCCTCTCCTGTTGATGTTCAGGTGTATATCAGTATGTAGTGTCTCTACTTTAAAGAGTCCCCTCCTGCTGATGTTCAGGTGTATATCAGTATGTAGTGTCTCTACTTTAAAGAGTCCTCTCCTGCTGATGTTCAAGTATATATCAGTATGTAGTGTCTCTACTTTAAAGAGTCCTCTCCTGTTGATGTTCAGGTGTATATTAGTATTTAGCGTCTCTACTGGGACATGTCTCCATGCTTTAAAGGTCCCATGTCATGGCCATTTCTACTGATCATATTTCCATTGTTGAGGTATACTAAAATAAATGTATATTGTTCAATGTTCCAAACTCACATTGGTTTCTCATACAGCATCTCTGTATAGTATGTGTATTCACTCTCTGTCCTAAACGGCTTGTTGGAGCTCCTGCCCCCCCCTCCCTGTGAGCCCAGTGGCCGTCTGCGAGACAGCGAGACACAGCGAAACCCAGCCTGAAACCAGCCCGAGCACACACACACACCCGCAGCCTGGCTGGGAGTTTGTGTGTGTGCTCACACACCGACTCCCAGCCTCGCCGCGTCCCGCCGTCTCAGGGAGGAGAAATCGGCGGAGCTGCAGCTGAGAAAAGATTGTGTGTGTGTGTGTGAGGAAGTCCGCAGATTGGTCAATTTGGACCAATCCACGGACTTAACGTAACGGCTCCGCGGACGTAACGTAACAGCTCCACGGATTGGTCCATTTGGACCAATGGGTCCATTTGGGTATGGGCACGTCACTGTACCCAGGAAGAAAACAATGGAAAAAGAGAAATGTCCAACGAGGCGTTCTGGGGCAGCATAGACAGGTCTTTTCTGTGTTAGAGTTTTACTCGCTACAGGGTGTACTTTGAGGGGTTGTGACTCTGCAGACCGTTTACATGCAGAAAAACCTTCATAACACAAGGGGACGGGTAATAACCAGAAAAGCATGACATGGGCCCTTTAAAGTTCAAAAAGCTCTTATTTTTCTCATACTGCCTGTGCTGCAGCTCCTCTTTTCATCCTCTGTCTGAAACCAGAGCCCAGTCTGCTCTCATTGATATGTTGTGATGTCACTATGTGTTTTAGGCAGGGGGGGAGTGTGTGGGAGAGACATGCACTAAAACCTATACAACACACAATTGATTTAATCATTTCAGGTCTGAATCTTTAGACCTGAACACATCTTGTATTTGACATCTTTATTCACTGATGTTGAATTCTATTTAATTAATTAGGTGCCTGATGATTAGGTGATTAAATGTTAAATTCTTATTCTGAGATATAAAGCAGCCGGTTTCTGAGACACAAAGAGTTGGTTCAGTTTAAAACCAGGAGTGAGGAATAATTGAATAAAAAAAGATGGATAAAAGGGTTTAGGGTCAGGATGAGCGGAAAAAAGAAAAGAGAGGAAATGTCAGTGGAGGTGAGGGAGAGAAAATACAAAAGAAGAGAAGAAAGGAAGAAAATAAATAATCTTCAAGGAAGATGGAGATTAAAAAAAGTATCAAAGATCAACTGAAGATCTTTAATCAGTGTCTCCTGTGAACTGTCAATCATCCTTAGGGGAGGAGGAGGAGTGGAGGAGGAGGAAAGTGAGGGAGGAGGAGGGAGGAGGAGGAGGAAAGGGAGGGAGGAGGAGGTAGGGCCGATGAAAGGGAGAAACATGAAGCAGAGACTTTTATTTTGAAGGGACTCATTGTCAAAAAAAGCTGTTTTGAGGAGAATGTCCTCACCTGTTTAAATTATTTATAAAAACTACATTACCCATGAGCATTAGCTGCTGGTAATTAATTTATAACTGATCCAAAATCTTACATTGAGACGATTTAAATTGATTTATTTGAACACATTTTCATCTTTAGTTTAACAGCAGAAAGTGAAGTGCATTTTTTTTGTTGGTGAAATGCATCTTGGGAGATGTAGTAGACTCATCTTATACAGTTTTTAGGATATCAGGCCCTATTCTGCTTTGTTTGGTTTCCCTTTCCTGTAGTGTGTTTTATAAGTTTATAGAAACGCCTCCATTGGACTCCTTTGTTTACTTCTGAACATAGTGACATCACTAAGTAACACTCGCGCTTCTATTGGGCTCCAACACATTGTACGTGATAGGCTAAGGGGCGGGACATCTCTAAGCGGTTGACCAATCACAACAGAGGTATAAGCATAATAGGGCCCCTTTAACTTTTTTTTCCAATTATTAATACAAAATATACTAAACAAATAAATATCGAATTATAACTTCCCTGCAACTTAAATACAACTTAATCCAATATTATAATACATATTTGTTCTGTACTTTTAGAGTATATTTCAATGCTAACACTCTTGTACTTTAACTCGTGTCTGTGTGTGTGTGTGTGTGTGTGTGTGTGTGTGTGTGTGTGTGTGTGTGTGTGTGTGTGTGTTGCAGGATTATGTAAAACGTTGTGCTCACTGGGACGGTCCTGTTTGACAGCCGTGTGAGAGCTGACCAAGCTGGCGTGCCGGCGTCTTTTTTTTTTCTTCTACCCACAATCCCTCTTTGTTCGGCAGCGTGTCCGCGGTCCAGCATGGAAGAGGAGGAGGAGGTTTTGGGGATAGGGGGGGGGGGGGTAAGAAGACACGGATATGAACTTCCTGCAGTCTGTAAAGCCTCAGATCTCCTGAATGTGAAACCCCACGCTTCACTTCTTCTGTTTTTTATTATCTCCCAACACTCCCTCCCCCTGTCGTCTTC
This sequence comes from Dissostichus eleginoides, assembly GCA_031216635.1. Lineage (NCBI taxonomy): Eukaryota > Metazoa > Chordata > Actinopteri > Perciformes > Nototheniidae > Dissostichus > Dissostichus eleginoides. Next base: position 33,555,101 of record CM062270.1, on the reverse strand, counting down.
TTCTGTTTCACGGTCTTGGCTTGGAATCAAAGCATGCAACGGTTGATGAAAAAATGAAAATACATTAAAAGTAACATATATAACAACTAAAGGTAATGAATTGCTGGCTTTATTCTACGTCTAAACTTTAAATAAATGCACTTAAATGTAGTGTCAAGCTTCAATTCATCTTCCACACATGTTTTGGCTTTGAAGACAACGCACTAGGATATAATATTCAAAGTTTTATCAGAAGCCTTCAATATATTTCTTCAACCGAACGCCCCGATGTGCATCTTTGGAGTCCAAGGTCACGAAGAGTTTTTGTTGGCGGGACTCCCTGAGAAATAAAGCATTCGGGGTCTTATCGAACAAAACTTTAATACATTTAAGACTTTTAGACATTCATTCATAAGTCTTTCCTTAAGCTTTTTAAAATACCCTCCCTTCAGATGTTTGAATTCTCCTTGCGTTTTAATACCGTGCTGCTAAACATTTGATAGAGTGGGATTGATGAGGAAGTAACGGACAGTTATGTGTAAAGTGAATGTTGTGTTCTTTGTATTTCTGGGAATAAACGTAATGGGCAAAAAAATGGTTCTCAAATCTCACAAAATCTTAAAGAGTTAAGGCCTTAAAATGAGAGTTAAGGGATTTAATGTTAAGAAGTCTATAGATTTCGGTTGATTACTGCATCCTGTTCCTTATAGATTGTGTTGGTGTATTCGTTAATTAACTACCATGACTTATTGTAATCTTCTTTATTGTCGTTGTATTCTCTCTAGTAGTTTTGTTGTTGTTTTAAGAGATTAAAGTAGGTTTTTTAAAGTACTTTTAATCCTACATCAATGCAGTTATTAATTGTTAATGATAATTTTACTTGAGTACGGTTTTGTTAACTCACCAGTGACCAGGGGCGGACTGGGACTTAAAATCAGCCCGGGAAACTCGACCGGCCGCCCTTGCCAGGGACCAACCACATACAGTCTGTTGTGTATATAAGAAGGCGTTCTTCTTTAATATCTGTGGTCTTGTTCAGTGTTTGCTGCCACCTGCTGGTTCTGATCATTCAGCACATTTCTGTTTTTCTTTCTGTTCATGTGTGTTGTTCCTCTCCTATTTAAACTGCATTATACATGTGAGTTTGATGTTAAAGGTGTGTGTTAGATTGAATCTGTCAGACTTGAAGCAGCTTCTGTGTGACGGACTTTAGAGGAGGGGGATGTTTGAGTATCTGCTCTTTGAGGACTGTACAGAAACTCAAGATAACTCCTAATCATTTAAAATAAAACGTCACCTCTGAACATCTTGGGAACAAACTGTCATAACAGGGAAGATAAGGACCAAATTGAGTTTGAAAAAACAGGTGAATATTACACCGTCAAAATACTCTTACTCGAGCATTGGAAATGTACCTTTTGCAAACATAAGTATCAGTATGAAACTTAATATAAGTATTTAAGTTAAAGTTAAATATTGTTTCTCAAGCATTGAGGTAAAAGCAGGATTGTTTGGGCTGGAGCTCATTTTCAACCATTAAGTTTTCTTTTTCATACCATTCATTTTGTTTAGCCCAAAGATATAATACATTTTTATATGTAAAGTAAAAGCAGCAAATCTGGAACCATGAAATGTTTTTACATAAAAACAAAAAATTTATTTTCTGTGAATTAACTTGTTGAAATTCCTAAAGTTTGGTATTTATTGTTCTGTGAAATAAATGAGTCTCTGATTTATTATTCTTAAATATCAGGGTTCATACACTTTTTCACCAATGATTTTCCATGACTTTTACCTAATTTTCCATGACCAAATGACTTTCTCAGCGGTACCACTGAAAATGCTTTATTTGAACATGGAACAGGAAAATAAGGTCTGCATCTAAAACATGTCGTGCCTATCTAAAACAAATCAAATAGGCTTACTAGCTTCTACTATTTCTGCGATTAGATAAAATATAAATTATATTTGATGCAACTTTAGTTACATTTCCATGACTTTTCCAGGGCCTGGAATTTGCATTTTGAATTTCCATGACTTTTCCAGGTTTTTAATGACCGTAAGAACCCTGGAATATACACTAAACTACATAACCCTTGTAGGAATGCTAAAAGCATTAACACCACATGTAAGGAAAAGGGGATTTATAATAAAAACTGTATGAAGAAAATAAAGTAAAAATGTTTCCAAAAACATCAGACTGTTTCTGCTTCTCGTCTCTTCTTGTCTTTTTATTTTCATCACAACATCATACAAACATCGACAGTGTTCGATATAAACAGACGACTCGTGCCTTCAGAGTTTTCTGATAAAAAGTGATTTTAATCTGCTTCTTGTTTTTGTTTTGTGACACAAACAGTGAAAGGCTCAGAACCGGGCGCTCACTTTGAATCAAAATATACATCAGATATAAAACCACCATCAGCTCTGACACGTCACTGTGGTATAAAACACGTATTTACAGCTCAACACCCCCACCCTCCTCCTCTCACCCGCCTCACCCCCACACTGAGGCCGTGATGCATTCAAGGCCCCTGGGAAATAACTGAATGTGGTGTGTATCCGTCAGAAAATACAGGACTTAATGCCATTGTGTCTTTCATTTTTCTGGCAGAAACACTGAAGGAATTAACAAAACTATTATTTACATCCAGCAGGTTTTCATTGGTCCACTGGGAGAAAACAGCTGCTCACATCATTAGTTTTGATGTGATGGTGTGTGTGAAAGTTTAAGCTCCTCCACACTGTGAAAATGATCTTACACACTCACTGGGAATGTAACAGGCGGATATCTTCTGTGGTTTTCTGAAACAGATTGTATTTGAGACATGCATGAAGGCCATTGAAGGAAAGAATAAATCCATTATGGAAACCAGAATGGGGTAATATTCAAGAAAAATACTAAATACTACGTTAACATGCACACTTACATGCAGTTTTAAAACATGCCATTTACATTTGATATTATGTATTGATATTTGGAGCCTTAATTGGCTCAGCAGCTCAGTCTCTATACTTGGGAACTGAAGAGTTGCCGGTTCAATGTTCACTGTTTTGCTGCCGTGACTTAGTACTAAAAATGGTTTTCATAGCAGGCTGAAAAGGCCATGTAACAGTGCAAAAATATGAGTTTCATAAATTGGTTTGATTGAATTTGGCTCATTCAAAGTTGAACGATTGAAACAAAGCTCATTATTTTTCTATCATTTCATTTTTTTTTTTTTTACGTTTGTAGGGAAATGTGCAATTTTTCAAAGTATCAAAGAATTGTATATCAACACATTTTAAGGGTCAACAACCGGTGGTAAAAGTTGAAAAAACATTTGAGTTATTAGGAAAATGCACAGCTGCATGCTAACTGGAAAAAGTTAAACATTTATATACAATATTCATGCCAACAGCCTACTAGGGAAGTGTCTCTCATCCAGAAAAAGGGCTTAAATTATATTATTTTGTGCGTATAAACGTAGTCAGTTTAACTCTTGTATGGGAACCTCCTCTGAACCTCTGGAATGAGTCCGGACTTCTGTTCAGTAACTGTTTAAAAGCTCAGCTGCTGAAACCTCCCAGGGGCCTTGAATGCATCACGCCTCAGGGGAAACCTTCAGGTGAAACGGGGAATCTTCGTCATGAGCAGCTGGAATGTCGACGTAATAATATTAAGACACACAGATAAACCAAACCAGCACCTTCTAGTTTCAGCACATTTGTGACGGCCGCGGGGTTTTCTTCTCCGTCAAACTTTCATCTCGGAGTAAAAGAGGAATTAATACCTGATGTCCGACTCGGCGCTGCGTTTGAAGGCACTCACACGTTACATCTGGGTTTGCAATAGAGATCCAGTGAAGCGGTCGAGAAATGAATAAAAACCTCCCACAGGAAAACACCACCAAAGCCTAAACCAGTTCACAATCTTCCATCTTTGTGTGTTATTTTTCTTAAGTCCTTAAAACCAGAAACCTGAGGCAGGCGGATTTGTTGCATCTAAAAAAGGCCGTTTTTGGTTTCAGCTGTAGTGGATCACAAACGTATAAATAAAACCGTTCAGAGGCGAAGCGAGAAGACGAGACAAGCGAACACGTCGCGACTCACAAACCCGACAGAAACAAAGCGACATTCGTCAGATTGTAAAAAGGCAGCAGGAGAAGAACCGCCGAGCCACCAACAAAAAGAAAAACCAACAAGTAAAAGTTCAGGAATGATTAAAATATTGCTACAATATTTGATTTGAATAAAACGTGATTGCATACATGGAAATAAAGAAATCAAGAAGGAATAGAGGAAAAAAAGGAGTATCTAAAAAAAACCCGCTACAACAGAATCCGTTCACATGTTCGACGCTACAGTAACCAGCAGTACAAAACACTAACATAAAGAAAAACACCAATAAAATACACATAAAATAAGGATATATCTGTAATACATTAACAGTAAACCTTTATCAACTGTAAACCTGCTCTTTGCCAATTTACAGAGGCATGATGGGAGATTTTTTTTTAACATGTCAAAGTTGAGGTCATTCTGACTCCAGGAATAAGGCACAGGGATCATATGAAGGTCAAACTAAGCCTTCTTAACGAGGCCTTCCTTAACGAGGCCTTCCTTAACGAGGCCTTCCTAAACGCGGCCGGACTAGATTCTGACGGCTTGTGGGTAAAGTCTTGACTTCCCAAACGTTGTCAGAGCAGATAATTTAAAAGATAGAAGCGTTACTTTAGAAGGGGGAAACTTTAGAGAAGAGGATTAGGAACATCTAAGGACAACTTGAAATCTGAGATTTAAGGGAGAATTCTGAGTTATTTAAGTCGGGAAGTCAGCGTTGAGGAGAAAAAACTTTAATACCTTAATTGCAGGATTAAAGTCAAAAAGGCAAGAGTGGCTAATGGTTAAAAACGTCCCAACAAGGGCACTAATAACTCGATTATAATCAAAATCCTGACTATAATCGGAACATCTGTTTATTTCTGACAAACTCAGAATTCCGACTTCATTCCCCGACATAAAAATCCAGAATTCTGACTTCCTCCCAAACTCCATTTTTTCTTAAATTGCCCCCTAATCCTCTTTGAAGGCAAAGAACCTAAAAATGAGTTTTAAAAAAATAATTTAACATCACACCAGACTTCACGTGGTTTCTTGCAGACGTGCGTAGGAATGATGGGAGTGTAGTGGACACGGTTCAGACGCTCTGAGGCTCAGATGGAGGATTTGGAGAAGGAGACTCGGAGGTGGTGGTTTTCTCCCAGGTCGTGGTTGTGGAACTCGATCAGGGACTCGATGGCTTCCTCCACCGAGCCCATCTGGATCAGAGCCATCTTGTGGTCCTTCCTGAAGGAGAAACACAACAGACGGGGACGATAAGTCAAGGTTTTTATAGGGTGGGACAACCGCAGGAAAATAGGAATGAGAAAAGATAGCTGAAAACAAAAAAGGATGAGAATATAAGAATACAAAAAAATATATGTTCTGACTTTTTTCCGAAAATCTCAAAATTCCGAATTGTTGTCAAAATCTTCAAATTCTGACTTTTCTCCAAATTCTGATATTTTTCATACAAATTTGACAACCGGAAGGATTACAGGAACGAGAAAAGACACTTGAAAACAAAAAAGGATGAGAATTTAAAAAAGATCTATTTTCTGAAAATCTCAAAATTCTGAATTTTTTCTCAAAGTTCTGACATTTTTCATAAAAATGTGACAACCGCAGGAATATAGGAACAAGAAAAGACACTTGAAAACAAAAAAGGATGAGAATTTAAGAATACAAAAGAAAAATCTATTTCTGACTTTTTTCAGAAAATCGGAAAATTCTGATATTTTGTCAAAATCTCAAAGTTCCGACTTTTCTCCAAATTCTGACATTTTTCTTACAAATTTGACAACCGGAAGGATTACAGGAACAAAAACAGATGAGAAATGAAGACGTGTATATGGGTTTCAGAAAAGGACGTTTGACTTTAAAGGGGACCTATCATGCTAGATCTAGATAGATAGATAGATAGATAGATAGATAGATAGATAGATAGATAGATAGATAGATAGATAGATAGATAGATAGATAGATAGATAGATAGATAGATAGATAGATAGATAGATAGATAGATAGATAGATAGATAGATAGATAGATAGATAGATAGATAGATAGATAGATAGATATATATATATAGATTATATTAATACGTTTTAATTTTCAAAATACGAAACAGATCATGCATTTTAGCCATGCCTCATTTTGCCTCACTCCAGCTCTGTCTTTGCAAGGTCTGATTCAGCTGACCACGCCCCCATGCGGAAGAGGGGGGCGTGACACGGCCCCGGCACGAGCGTCATGTTATCATGCTTGCTTTGATTACGAGTGGAGAGTCAACATGGCCCAACCTCTCATTCCCCTGATTGGTGGAGAGTTGACCAATCAGGCGGAGTGCACCTACATTACGTCAAAAAGGTGCAAATAAAAAATCCACCCGTATCAAATCCGTTGCAGCCCCGTTTTTAGAGATTTGGGTTTGGAGGAAAAGAGAGAGGGTCGTGTTTTCTGACACTTTGTGAGTTCCCTGGAACACCGGGGACACATATGTATGTATAAAAGGCATCACAAAGTGCATTTTGCATGATAGGTCCCCTTTAAGATAAAGGCCAGCGGTTCTAGAGTCAAAACAGTGTTGTAAAATAACCCTATGCGATATATACTTTAACAATTACTACCTTTATCTGAAAGCTACTCCATTACTTTCTATATGTTCCACTTTGTTTGGTTTTAGCTGTATTGTCCCTGTGCTGTAACAATGTACATCTTTGGGAAAAATAAAGGAAATCTGATTCTGATTAATGAAAGTGGCGTCTATTAAAAGATTGAGCATGGGACACCAATGGGTCTCTTTTTGTTGTTGTTGCTGTGAGTACGTGTGTGTGTGTGTTTTTGCCAGACAGCCATTGAAACATGTTTTAAGAAGGTATTAATGATCATTTTAGCCACGGTGCTCATAACATGTATACCGTGGAAAGCTCAGAGGAATATTAGCCCTGAATTAAAATGATCAAATTAGCTATTTTATTTTATACGCAGTCTTTAAAAATAGGTGCTTGGGAATAGTTGCAAGCTGCTCTCGCGTTTCTGTGCTTCTACATTTAGAACAAAGGATTTCAATGTGAGAAAACGCAGCATTATTTACACCAATAAGGCTTTGAAAGCAGGGACAGTAAACAAAGGACTCACTGGAAGAACTTGAAAGCCTTGACCATGGCTCCTGATGTAGAAAACAGCATCTTGAGGTCGTCCTCCACCACAGACGGCCTGCAAACACAACAGTGACATAAGCACACTAATTAGCATTTGGCGGTTTCTGTCAGGTGTATAAAGTGCTCCCTGAGTTTGGTCTACAGGCTGCTCCAGCTCCTGCAGTGTGAGGACTTACGGGATGTTGGAGAGATGAAGGGTGGCAGAAGGCGGGAAGATGTTGGAGTAGTTTTTGGATCCGGGCTTCTTGAAGCGGTGCAGAGGAGAGTTGCTGTAGTCTTTGGTCAGGCCCTGATCCTCGTGGCCTTCACGGGGAAGCTGAACGCTCGTGTGTTTGGACGGCGTGATGCGGAGAGGCTTCCCGTGAAGCTGCTGCCCGCTCAGGTGGCTCATGGCTGCAAGGGGACAGATGGTCCAGTCAGAAATGTGTTCATCTTAAAAGGTCCCCTATTATACTGTTTTTCATCAATATATTATAGGTCTCAGATATATCCAGAACCTGTCTCTGATTGTCTGAAACACCAACCAGATCATTGCAGCATCCCATAATCCCCTCTGTTTCAGCCCTGTTTCCAAAGTGCTGATTCTCTGTCTGTTACTTTAGATGAAAATAAGGAGCCCCTCCCCACGCCCCTCTGAGAGATATTTGGTTAAAAAGAACACAATGGTGCTCTAGGAGGAGATTCAGGTGATAAGGTGGGGGGGGGGGGGGGGGGTCACCTTGGTTGCTGATTGGCTAATGGTTACACAAGCCAAAACATCGTTATGACATCATAAAGTGGCCAAAATCTGATCAGCTCATTTTCAGACAGGTTTTTATATAAATGGATCAGGACAAAAAGAGAGAGAATCTTTGTTCCTGAAACTTTCAGAGTCTCTTTACACAGAGGGGACACATGCTGATGTAGAAGAGACATGAAGAAGAGGGGACACATGTTGATGTAGAAGAGACATGAAGAAGAGGGGACACATGTTGATGTAGAAGAGACATGAAGAAGAGGGGACACATGTTGATGTAGAAGAGACGAAGAAGAGGGGACACATGTTGATGTAGAAGAGACATGAAAAGAGGGGACACATGTTGATGTAGAAGAGACATGAAAAGAGGATTTTGCATGATAGGTGACCTTTAAATATGTATATCTGTTAAAGTAGTTATAAGTGTAGGAAAGAGGAAAAAGCATCAATATCACAGCTGGTTTATAGCTTTCAACATGTTTTTCTAAATGTAAAAACACCAGAAGTGTTTTAGGTGGATGCTGTTACCTAGCTGAGCCTGTGTGCAGTCAGACATCTGAACCAGAGCGTTCTCCTTCTTGTTGAACAGGATCTTCACCCTCATCACGTCGCCATAAACACCTAGTCAGAAACAAAGTGAAGGTTAAACTGTTGTTGAACAGGAAGTGATAAACATAATAATCTAGACTTTGTTAAACCCTACAGAAGCCACTGACCCTTAGATTAACGCTCAAATTAAACTTATAAAATAACTTAATGTAAAACCTGGAGCGGGAACGCCTTCGAGGATTACTTTTAGAAGGCAGGGGTTTTTCTGGATGTTGAAACACAGGAAATGCAGCGAGGAAATTAAGGGTAAGGGTAGATGGCAGATTACACCGTGTAGGAGCTCTGAATTATGAGAGTGTTGACGAGCAGCTGATTCAGCACTGAGGACATGCAAACTGAGAGAAACCAGGCATGCAAACTCAAAAATGTAGACTATACCTAGATAAGATAAAACACAATAAATGCAGCTTGAAAGAAAAAATAATCCCCCTTCTGACTTTTTTCTGAAAATTGCTAAATTCTTACTTTTTAGAGAAATTCCCCCAATTCAGAGCTTTTACTCAAAAATGTCACTTTTTTTCTTAAATTTTTTTTCAGTTCTGACTAAAAGTTGTTCCTAAAATTCAAAACAGATTTTCAAAATTCAAAAATTTCTTAATATTCAAACATTTTTTTCAGTATTCCATTTTTTTCATTTTGACTTTTTACAGAAAATCTCAAAATGTCAACAATTTTCTCATAATTCTGAATTTTCCCCCCAAATTCAGACTCAATATTCTGAAATGTTTATTACAATTCCGACTTTTCTGAAAATCTCAAAATTCTGACTTTTTTCTGAAAATCTCAAAATTCTGACATTTTCTTGAAATTATCAATATTTGGAAAAACAAAACAAAAATTGAAAATACTCCTGAAGTTTCTAAGACCACCCTCAGAAAAATTACTATAAAAGTTCCCAGAGACTCTTTTCTATCAACCCATATCATTTACTGGCTACATCTTGTTATTATTAATTATTTTTCAGAATGTCATCCCCCTTCCCCGGCACCACAACTATAGAGTGCCACAGTGACGCGTCCTAAAACCCGGAAGTAAACTCCTTCCGGTTCCTTCGACAAAAACGCAATGCAATTTCTCCATAGGATTTTGGAAAATAGCTGTAAATAAGGTCTGTGGTTGAGACACATTTAAGAGACGGATCACGTTTTGTTCAGCCGGATAATATCCACATGTCTACCCTACTTTTATAATTTTTTAAATCGTAAATCTAATCGCCAGAAGCAAAATGCTAACGTTATGCTATCAACGAACTACAGCAGGGTCGCTGCTTCAACGTCACGCCAACTTAAGATCCATATTCAAACTACAGATTCTAAATGGTACAAGTTGAAGCGTTTGTTTGAACAGTTTGCAGGAGGCAGGTACTTGCTTTCAAGCAGAACAGGGCAAACAAACTTAGAGGAGTGTTTACGTGTTCGGCGTAATGACGTACAACGTCCTCGACAACTTCTGTAGTCCTATTCAGCCACTTGTTAACAACCATCGTTTTTCAGACACGTCAACTCTTCAGAAATCCCCAGTGGGTCACTGCTGATGGATTTAATGTCGTAGAACAAAACGTGATCTGTCTCTTCAATGTGTCTCAACCACAGACCTTATTTCCAGATATTTTCCTAAACCCTATGGAGAAATTGCATTGCTTTTTGGCGAAGGAACCGGAAGTGGTAACATGCTAACTTACTTCCGGGTTTTAGGACGCGTCACTGTGGCACTCTATGGTACGCCGTTGTAAAAAAAAATATGTATAAAAAGCTGCAAATATTGTGAATAAACCAAAATCATCACGCAGAATCTGACAAAACCAGCAGACATTAATTTCACTTTTCATTAATAACAAAATGAAAAAGAGGAAGAAAAAACAAAATCGTGAACTTCAACAAAAAAAAAAAAATCAGACAACCAGGTTACTCAAAATAAGAAGCTAGTGACAACATACCGAAGAGAATAAAGAGGCAGTGGGGCGTAACTCTCTTTAAAGACAGCAGAGAAGGCAGCGGAGGGACAGGACAGGTAAAGGTGGGAGGGCAGGACAGGTGGAGGTGTCCGAGGCGTTTCCATGGCAACAAATTAAAATAAGGGGAGAAAAAACAAAAAAAGACAGGTGAGGGGTCAATCAGAGGGTTAATTACCTGGAGAGGAGGAGTCAGATAATGATATAAATGTGATTGGACAGGTGTGTGTGTGTGTGTGTGTGTACATGATAATGTGAACGCATTCAAAACATTACAGGGAGTCATAAGGTGAGACACAAGGATAAAAACACATGACTCAAACAGCCAATCACAGGACAGAACACTCAAATATCTTTCTGATATCACTATAGGACAACAACGTTTGAATTGGAAATAAATAATGTCATAATAATACATTAAATATATGTTGATTTATCTCTGAATAATAGCAGTGCATAATTTTAATAGTATTATTTAGCATTTCTATTTTTTTTTTTTTATACTCATACTTCAAAGTTTTTATTTTTTATTTTTAGAGCCAACCCTTTTTCTCGTCAAATAAAAAACTGACTGTCAGTGCCGATTTAAGTGTGGCAACCCCTCTTAAAATCTTCTGCTTTGTTATATTGATGCACTATTGGAATGCTTCCCATTGAAAGGGTGGAAAGCTATGCATGTTATTCTGCAAATACAGTAGAAATGTCTGTCACTGCTGTTTACAGTACAGCCTTATACTTGTGATTTTGTGATTGTTTAACTGTCATTTCTGCTATTACTTCCATTACATTTAGACAAATTGTGGCTAGCGTACAGAAGTTTAGTCATCTTATAAAGTAAAATATGAAAGATGCTGATGGACAGATGGTCTCTGCACTAACCTCTGGGTTCAGGTTGCTGACCAGCAGGACAGAGACTCCTGCAGAGATGTGAGGGAACCCCAGCCTGGAGGCTCCAGGGAGGGAGAGAGCGGCGAGGCCTCCGGGCATCCCGGGGACCAGACCTGGGTAGTGGGAGGACACTGGGGAGAGGGAGACATTTTGTTTGATTAATATGATTATTTGTATCCAATAGGAGGTATCTTATAATCTATCCGTATCAATAAGCCCCTTTTTGGCTTCAAACTTCTCCTGCACAATGTTTGAACTTTTTCTTAAATTGTTACGATAAGATCAGAGGTCGCGTTAACCGAATATTTTTCGTCTATGACGGATTCTTTTTTAACAATGACGGAAAAATCTGAAAGCCGTCCGTCATTTTGACAGATTAGAACAAATTCAGAACAGCGCCAAAGTATCCCCGCAGTGGGGCTCCGGTATTATGCCGTGTTTTGCATGCCCGCCCAAAAGGAAATTATATCGTTTCCAGACCTAACTTTGCCGAACAGATCAACAAAAGTATTTGCTGTGCGCTCTCCCGCGAGGTGCTGTGGGCATGCATAACACGGCGCTAACAGTTCACGAGCGAGCGTCGAACCCCCGTTGACAGTTCACGAGCGTGCTCTCTCCGCCCCCAGCAGAGTTGTGTACAGGCCGACGGGTAATAATGGATTTTGACAGAAATGTTACGATCCTGTCCGTCAAAATGACGGGCAGCGAAAAAGTCTAGCGCAACCTCTGGATAAGATGGACTTTTATTAATCTCAACATATATACATATATATTTACATGTATGTGTGCCGGTAAAAAGTTATTGTGAAAACAGTGTATTATTTATCTACAGTACTTTATTGTCTTGTTATATATGCAGTCAACTGAGTTACTGTGGACAGGTGAGACTATTGTATATTCAGAGAAAAGATGGACAAAAAAAAAAAAGAGAGAACTTCTCCAGCTGGTAATCTGCATCACATGCATGCAGATATGGAAAACCAGATGCACCATGGTGCTAAACCAAACAATAATTAACAGTGGCACTAAGAGGTCACTACAGTGGACAGCTATTCAAAAGGTGTTTTCTTGTATATGCATTGTTTTTTTTTTGCATAGTTGCACCATCAGCCACTACATAGGACCCTATTGCATCATCCCATACACTGCCACTCAGTGGAAAGTCAGTGCAAGTGCATGATACATCTCTCTAAACCAAGATGGACGCCAGACCGCCAGATGGACCAAGTCACCTGCCAATCCTTTTATGGAAAGCGCTCCCTGCAGGTATAAAAAATGTGGTGACCTCAAGTAACAACTTAGGAATCATATAATTCATAAATTGTCAAAATATTGATTTTCTGTTGGGAGGAAATTGTGATTATTCACCTGTCCACTACAGTGGACGTCATGCATCACTGGCTATATTTCAACTACAATTCATACTGTTACTGCTACTGTTGTTTTTCATTCAAATACTTCATTTGCAATATCTTTTTGGGCCGTAAATCAATATACTTATGTTATTATAATGTCATTTTAAGATTTTGTATATCTTTATATTTTGTAGTGCTCAAAAGCAGACCGTGATAGAAAGGCCTACAAGATAGTGCAGGAAATACCATGTGACTCGAGTGAAGATGATGTTAGTGGCAGTGATGACGACATACTGCCAGAAAAAGGAGCTAATGAAAGCAGTACTGACAGCGCAGCTGAGGATGCTGAGGGAGTTGAGGTTGAGGAAGCTGAGGATGTGCCACCTACCAGAGCAAGCATCTGGAAAATAGGAGACAACCAGTTTGAGGGAGACTTGCCTCCTTTTTTAGGAAAGTGGAAAGCAAATGTTCAGGGAACAGAACCAGTAGAGTTCTTTATGCATCTATTTCCCGAAGAGCTGATCAATGACATAGTGCTTAATACAAACATGTATGCACTCCAAAAAGGAAAAGAAAATCTGGCTGTGACCTCAGACGAAATGAAAACATTCCTAGGAATAAATATGGTCATGTCATACATCAGATACCCAAGATCAAGAATGTACTGGTCATCAGAGAAAGGGCTTCGTCTTGATTTGATAGCAGATGCCATGCCAGTAAACAGATTTGAGCAGATTCTGAGTTACATTCACTTTGTTGATAATTACTCACAGGCCCCTGGAAATGCTGATAAGCTCTTCAGAATCAGACCAGTGTTAGAAGCACTCAAGGAAACATTCCGTAAAGCAGTCGATCCTGAAGAATTTCAATCGATCGATGAGCAGATGATTCCCTTCAAGGGCCGTCTGTCTATCAAGCAGTACATCCCCAAAAAACCCAAACCCTGGGGTGTAAAAGTGTGGGTGAGAGCAGGATCCTCTGGATACATGTACAGGTTTGAAGTCTATCAGGGTGCAGCTGTGCGTGGTCAGATCAGTCAATTGGGAATGGCTGCAGATGTAGTAATACGCCTCTGTGACGACATACAGCAAAAGAATCACAAGGTGTTTTTTGACAACTTCTTCACTACCATTCCACTCCTTCTGGTATTGAAAAGCCAGGGCATCTGTGGCACTGGTACATGCCGAAGAAACAGGCTCCATGGAGCACAACTGAAACTCAAGAGTGAAAAGCAACTCAAGAAAGAAGGAAGAGGAGCTTGCTCTGTTGTCACCAATGCTCAAAACCTGAGTATTACACGTTGGCTCGACAGTTCAGTGATCCACATGGCCTCTACCTGCACTGGCCAGTCCCCATCAGATGTGGCCCAGAGATGGAGCAAGAAAGAAAAGAAGATGCTCAACATCCAAAGGCCATTTTCTGTGAAGCTCTACAATCAGCATATGGGAGGAGTGGATCTCATGGATCAATGTGTCGCGATGTATCCCCACAGACGCAAAAACAAACGGTGGTACATCAAAGTGTTCTTCCACTTCTTGGATGTGACCACTGTGAATGCCTGGCACCTATACAAAATGTCTGGTCTGGAACAGATGGATCTTCTGCACTTCAAGGCATCTGTAGCTTGTGCGCTCATAAATGCAGGATCCATCAAGACACGCGGAAGAGGAAGACCCAGTGCCACCCCACCTCGAAAGCGCAGAGCAGTGTCCAAGGCACCCCCTGAGATCAGGTTTGGCTCTGGAAACCACTGGCCTCAGCTCACTGAAGCAAAAAATGCAAACAGATGCCAGGATGCTGCATGCACACGAAAAACCAAGTACATCTGCATGCAGTGTTGCGTGGCTTTGTGCCCTGGGTGCTTTGCCAATTACCATGGTAGATAGAAAAGTGAAATAGAGTATTCCTAAATGGTGTTTTGGATATGTATGCAGATTTTCTTTATATTTACATATATCATTTTAAGTTTGCACATCTTTTTTTATCATTTTATCCATATTTTTGTTAAATACACATTTCTTCAGTTTAAACATAAACGCATACTGTCCACCTGAGTGGACATATAAATATATCTTTGAAAAAACTGTATAAAATAAAAATAAAATTCAAATCTTGTTTTCATGCCCCAAGAGCAATAAAAACACCTGGTAAAAAAATCCTGAGTGAGGCTTTCATAATTCATGCATGAAAGGGTTAAACATATCCTAACCGAATTAAGGAGGAGAAAAAGCCTTGACTTTACCATGGACCATAATGAGTCAACGTGATTGAACAAAGGCGATCGGACAATGCACTTTCTGCACCTCTGAAATACTGTTATTTTGTGTTTAAGTATGTATTCGTATATTCTGTGTTGTGTGTATTTTCAATGTAGTGTTTTGTGTATGTCTATTGTGTATTGACAATTTAAAATAAAGTTAAAAAAAAGACAGCTGAGACTCACTTGTGGGCTGCAGGGTGAAGGCGGGGGGGAAGCCGTGGGCCCCTCCTCCGTACGGGCCGGCTGAGATGATTCCTGGAGCTGCAGAGAACAAAGCAGTCAGAAAATCACCCGTGAGTGTCTCTATACATGCAAGACTCTCTGGATGTGGACTTCATTTCCTGATCCTGCAAGCACGTGGTTCAGCAGTAGGAAATCGGGCTAAATTCTGCCTTTTTACAGAAAATCTCAACAGTTCCTCAAAATTCTGACTTTCCCCCCCAATTTCCAGCTCTCAAAGTCAAGATTTTTTAATTACAATTCTGACTTTTTTTCTGAAAATTAACAAAATTATCCTCAAAATTCTGAAATTTCTTCTCAAAATTCTGACTTTTTTTCTTAAAACTCTGACTTATAAAAATTCTGACTTTTTACAGAAAATCTCAACATGCACTTGTGTTGCACCAGAGCAGAGAGTCTCTCAATGAAACCTTCCTATTTATTATTGTGTGTGTGTGTGTGTGTGTGTGTATGTGTGTGTGTGTGTGTGTCCATCCATGTATGTGTATGTATTTGTATGTGTATGTGTGTGTGTGTGTGTCTTACTGAAGGCGGTCATGCCCGGGTGCTCCATGGTGGGCTGGCTGTCCCCGCTGGGCAGGTCTGGTCTGGTGAAGTCGCGGCTCTTCTCGTTGTTGTACTTGACGTTGAGGCTGGTGAGTTTAGAGAAGCTGATCCTCAGAGTGCAGCAGCCGTTGTAGATGTTCTGTCCGTCCAGAGACTGAAACGCACAGAGAACAGCTGCTCAACACCTCTCTAATTTAACTGGGACTCTCTAATGCATTAAGTGCACATTCTGTGTTTGAAATCAATATAACATCTTAAAGTCCCTGTAACTTTCATTTGTGTTGTAACCGAGTGTTAAAGGGGGATTGTGCTTGATATGGTACATATGTTTGATTGTATGACTGCGTAGGAAAGAAATACATTATTAAAACATACAATAAAATAACAATAATAAGGAATGAATCGTGAATAAATAGTGATAGCTTTTGTGTGTGTGTATGTCTAAATGTTATTTGTGTGTGTGTGTGTGTGTGTGTGTGTGTGTGCGTGCGTGGATGCTCACCAGCTTGGCTGACTGGGCGGAGGCTCCTTCAGCGTACTGCAGCAGAGCCTGAAACTGACTGTTCTTCGTGAAGACGATGATCCTCAGCACCGTGCCGAACTTTGAGAAGATCTGAGGACCAGAGAGGAATCGGGGATTGTTTTTATTACAGGAGTTGTAAACAATGATGGTAAAGAAAACAGCATTCAAGATTCAAAGCTAAGGTTTTATGGTCATATGCACAAAGCTACAGTGATGAGCATTTGTATGCATGCAACATTTATCAAATAAGAAATAAATGATTGTGTTGTTGTTGTGTTTACCTGGCAGAGGGCGTCCAGTGTGACGGGGTAGATCAGGTTCTCCACCACCACCCTCAGCACGGTGCTGGGAGCCAACACAGCCCCGTCCACATGTGAGGAAGTGAGGGCGCGAAGAGCTGCCTGGGCTCTCTGAGGGAGGAGAAGAGAGAGAGGAGAAGAGAGAGAGGAGGAGAAGAGAGAGAGAAGAGAAGAGAGAGAAGAGAGAGAGAGGAGAAGAGAGAGGAGGAGAAGAGAGAGAGGAGAATAGAGAGAGAGAAGAGAGAGAGAGGAGAAGAGAGAGAGAGAAGAGAGAGGAGAGAAGAGAGAGGAGAAGAGAGAGAGAGGAGAAGAGAGAGAGGAGGAGAAGAGATAGGATCATTTACATGCTATTCTTTAGCTTAATTCTTTTGTGTTTCTCGTTATTCTTTTCTCACGCTGCGCCTCCCCTGAAGCTCTCTGGCGCCCCCCAGGGGAGGCGCGCCTCACACTTTGAAAACCGCTGATCTAGATGATAAGGAAAGGAGCTTGAATGCTTCCTTTTGTTATCTCCTTCAGCATAGGATACACAAACTGTCCTTTACGAAAAGGATAGATGAGGCTGTCCCATCCTTCGCTTGATAGAAACTCACATTTTGGCGTTCATGAAAACAACTGCTTATCACGACCATCAAACACAGGTTTTGTAAGTTATCATAACTTACAAAGCTCTGAATGCAACACTATTTTCTGTTGTGAAATGATCAGAATAAAGTCAACATTTGAAGATGTTTCCTGAGTTGTGTGGAGTTTCTTGAGCTTATTTTTGCTTAAACCCGGAGAGATGGTTACCTCCTGGTTGGGAGAGTTGTCGGTCTTCAGCTCCTTGTGGTTGGAGAACTGGATGTAGACCGGGTGGTGTCTGATGATGGGCACCAGTGCGGAGTAATATCCCACCATGTTCTGAGCCGCTTCCTCCGAGTTCATCTCTAAGAAGGCCTGAAGAGGGGACAGGAGAGGTGAGTATGGTAACGGAAGTGTAAAATAATAATACTGCGTTACTGCGGACCCTGCTGAGCTTAGGGACCCCACTCTACCAGATATATTGTAATGCTATGTAATAGAGCTGCTCAATTAAAGCCAAAACCACAATTATTTTGATCAGTATTGAGATCACGGTTATTCATCATAAACCAAATTATTCAAATAAACAAAGCACTTCTTTTTACTTCCATGTCGTGCTACAAAACTGTTGATGCACAAACTATTAGAAAACCTTCATTGCAATATTTATTTGTCTGTGATAGTTATTGCAATATTAATGGAACATTCACCCTACATTGTGTACATTCAGCATGTTATGCATTTTGAAGGCAACATAATGAAGCTAGATTAAGAAGATATACAATGTGGGCTCTTTTAAACACTTAAATTATAGAGACCTTGTTTATACATTAGATAATCTGTACATAAGTTGAAAAGACATCTCAAAGGGACACCGCAAAATGTTTTTAAATCGCTTAATCACATATTTCAAACTTTAAAATGTGATTATTCCTGCAGCCCTAGTATGTAAAATCCTTTTTTAAATATATGTTTGACGACAGTCGTTCCCAGTCAGCGTGCGTCACCTGGTTTTTGGCTTTGAGCATCAGCAGGTTGGTGACGTCTCCGAAGGGCAGACCGAGGCTGATGACCTCGGCCTCACTGATGTCAGTCGGGAGCTTTCGGATGTGGATGACCCTGGACGGCACGCCGGGGCCTCTTATGTCACCTTTGAACTTCTTACTGTCGTTGCCATTGGCTACAGAGGACAACAACAACAGCAGGTCAAGACAAATTCATAACAGAAACACTGATGATACACCAGCAGTGATGGGTTATATCCATTCTTCTACTAGTCTTAATACGATACCTTTTATCACTGAGCACATTTGAAAGAAATTGCAATTTGTATACAGCAAATAAATACAAAGTGATGTATCTGACCTGTGGTGCTCATGATATACGGGGCGCTGGAGACGCTGGGGAAAAGCTCTTCAGATCCTCTCTGAAAAACATCAAAACAAACACCTAATGTTAATCCTCCTCTGTTCGTTAACAAACACATTACAATTATTCTAAATAAACATTAATAATAAAAGACATTTTAGCGAAATAGCCGTCAGGAAAACGGTTCTTTTTTTGAACACTTGCATATTTTACATTTTAACAAAGCTGCGGTTTTAATAAACTAGAGCCTCAGTTTAATTTAAGGATGCTAATAAGCATGCAGGAGACGTTAATAGTAAATGTTTGGTCGGTAAAATGTCAGAAAATATAAAAATGTGTTCTTAACAAATTGTTAGATGAGATATTTGGTTTATAATCACACAAAACTAAAAGCAGGACATCTCCACATTTTAGAGGGAGGTGTCGATTCCATTTCACCTTTAAAGAATGTCTGTTTTATTTAAGTAAGTGATTATCAAAAGGTTTTTTGGAGGATTTTCTGCTTTTTAGTTAGAAGTTAAAAGTGAAATAGTGGCACAAGCATGCTGCTGCCACCAGAGGTCAGTAAAGAGCAGCGTCTCACACCAACACATACTGTATATATTTAACACAACTGAGGTGAAACTGTCCTTTGTGTCCTTTCAACCGTTAATATGAAACGGGTCAAACATCCGCTGTCATCCCCCCTTCTTAGACCCACAAAGAGCAGTCGGGTGTGTGTGAGAGTATGAGTATGAGTGTGAGTGTGTGTGTAAGGGGGGTGAATTCCTGTGTTGTGGAGCTCAATGAAAACCAGATGTAGACAAACAGGCTGGGCCACATTCAACACACTGCAGTTCTTCTACGGTTTGTCACTGATGCATTTAACACTTCAGAACGATAAGCTCTGCTCAATGCTCGGGTTGGGGACAAAAGGATTTCGACCAAATACAGTCAGTACTACAGAATACAGATTCACTTTAAAACAATTGTTGCCCAATATAATATATAAGTACCTGAAATTGCATCTCGGAAGAAGAGTAACTTAATTTAGAGAGAGAGAGACCAGGCCTGAAGAGGGACACAGGAAAAGTTAGAATGGCATCAACATGAAACCTTTTAATGACAAGATTCCATTTTCTTTTACAACATCAATGTTTTCGACCACTTTTTAAGTCACCTGAGAGTCATCTGGGTTAAAGAGTACCTGAAATGTTATGGAGACCTAGGGGAAACTATACCATGTAATGCTACAGCTTGTTTGAGTCACAGTGAGGTTACACTTCTCTTTTGAGACTAGATATGGCCTTAGTTATGTGTTATTTTGATAGTGTTCTTACAGGTTGCATTACAGTCAAGTCATGTCACTTTCTGACCTGTTCAAGCAGTTGTATTATAAGCTCTGCCTGTCTACTCAATATATCCACGAAACTAATGGCTATTCATATGTGATAAGAAATATTGTAATATCGGATTTTCTCCATACAACCCAGCCCTACTAGCAACGTCTCAATGACACGACTCAGGATGGCTTTTCATTTTGGCTGACAGCATGGCGCTGCAACAGCCGCATTTGTTTATTTGAAAAGGTTCAGCATGCAGCAAGTCTCGCTATCTATAAACACACAGCATTTGAAGTGTGCCCTTTCTCCTCTGTGCAACAAGTAAGCAAAAAAAGAGTTAGCATCATTTGTTGAGTGAGCCTGCACCACAGTCAATACAATCTATAAAACAGTTAAAAAAAATGTGCAATTTCTGGATCTAGCACTTCTAGCTAATGTAACTGCAGGATTCTTGCCTCTCTTCTGCATCAGATTAATGAAACGCAAAGTAAGAAAGCAGTGAATCAGAGATAATAAATGATATTTTCTGTTTGTGTCACAACAATTATATTCACTCTGCAGGAAGGTGTTAGACTCAAAATGAATGCAGTGAGGTACACACTTCGTCCTGCTGTGTGTGTCACTTCCATACAAAAACACAGGAGAGTTTGACATGACGCATTCTGTGTTTCTTTAGATCAGAAGCAGCCTGGTTCTCTGAGAGGAACCTGAGCAGCACACATTTCCATCTGAACAAAAGCAGCTGAGATCTCCTTACAGCGCCTGCCATGAATAATAGAGCAGAAACCTGAGTGCTGCTGTCCCTCTCTGGATCTGCTGTCGGACAGCTGCTGACTGACTGACCGGCTGCCTCAGGCTGAAGGAGGACAAAAGACACCGAGACAGACAGACAGCTAACAGTCTGTCAACCAGCGAAACACAACAAGATGGCTGTTGATATAATGACTGAGGAGCTCTGTCTCAAAACTGCAGCAAATTCATAACCTGAACTCACTTCTTTCCTTCTCTGTCTGCAAACCAAACTATAAGCTGAATCATTGAAATTGCAACATGGGCTAGTGCAACATTGACATTAAGCGCAATATTTGGTAAAGATGAAAATCAAAGTCATGTGTATATATTTTTTAATGTGAATAAGGTTACAAAAAGGAACATTTGCTCTAATATTGAGAGTCATTCTGCATTTACAATATCAGTGAAAATACATGCAATTAGTTGTTTTTAAAATGGTGCAGCCGTGGCTTATTTGGTTGTACATCTTCACGTTTCTGCAACTACGGGCTAGCGGCACGCATTTGGTTGTTCAGATATAACTGCACACAAATACTGATAAAAGATAAGAGCTTTAATTAAAATGTTAAATAATCAATTCCTTTTTCACTAATAATATCTCCGTTTTTTTTAGTAAGACAGCCACTTTGTTTTACAAGAGTATTAAAGGTAGGGTAGGTAAGAATGGAGAAACCAGCTCGAGTGCGCTAGAATTTGAAAGTACGCAGCCGACAAAAATCTGCCCCTTCCTTCAGACTTCCTTACAGAGCCCCTCCTCCAACACACACGAACGTGCACATGACCAATGAGGGCACGAGATAAGTTTGTGCACAGATGGAAGGCTGACAGGCAGGTAGGCCATCCAGTTATTTTAGCCGGGCCGGCTCATGATTGGTCGTGCTTTTTACAGCGCCACGGCTTCCACAGATGAAATGTTTTTATGTATTTATTGTCAAAGCATTTAATATATTCATTGCTATCGGGATGTTAAGAGCATTCCATGGAATATAACAACAAGTGTTTCTGAAGTGAATTACCTACCCCACCTTTAAATGCAGCTTTGTGAAACTACATTTGAGTTTATATTTGACCAAATGAATGAGTTTACAGCATAATTTGACTTTGTTTTTATTGGGATACATTTGATGTTCTTGACCGTTAACCGAGAGATTATTTAAAAGGTGATAAAGGACTACCTTGAGTTGATATGAGACTCCTCCTTGGCTTTGAGGAGTTACATGTTTGGTCTACTGCAGTCCTCCAGTGACCCTCAATGACTTCACACCTATTAAACTGAATATTCTGTCTATAGGCCCACGCAAATTCTGACAATCATGCAACATAACGTTTGTCTCTTTATCGTCTTCTGCTTACATTTGAAGAAAGAAAAAAGAACACGTACCAAAACCAGTTCTGAAACTGGATCCATTGAAGACATTTTCGGTTTAGTTCAACAACTGGTGGTTTCTTTGGTTGTTTGATCAATTGATCAGACATGATTTTGGTTTGCTGGCATGCAGAGTCTGCGTGTCACAACTAGTGATTGCATGCATCTAAGAAGCTTTTACTATGAGTAAATCATATCGTATCTGACAGACTTCCTGCAGATAAGTCATTCAACATTTTCTATTAACAACTTTGTAGCATGATGATGGGTTTCAGTTCCAATCTTGACATTGCATGTCCTTCAATATGACTATTGCGCATGCACGGTTAATGTAGAGTAATTCTGACATGGCCTATATTTAAGTTTATTTAGATTTAAAAGCACATAAAGTCCTGCCAAAACACAGGTTTACAAGATGTCATGTTAATCACACTTTCCCTCTTGCTACTCGTGTTATTTCCTCATTTGTTTAATTTAATTAGGAAGACTTGAGATTTCAAAGCAAATGACGTTAATATAACTTGATATTAATTATTATTCCAACAGACTATGGATTCTAGTGAGATGGGCGAGGGTAGCAACACTTCTTAACAAACTACAGGTAGTATAAACTCTGATCTGTCCCTTTAAAAAGGATCCGTGTTCAGGATGGTTTCAGATGACTCGCTTGAGGCCAGAGGAGGAAACAGGAGAGCTGTACGTCCTCCTCCTATCATTTCCTTCCTCCTCCTCCTCCTCCTCCTCCTCTTCACAGCTTCTCTCAACCTTCATGTGGTTTTGGCCCAGACTTTAAATACAAAACCAGCGGCGGTCACCACGATGAAGCCGGACGCTGACCAAACAAAGTGAGAATGTGAAAAATGCTGCAGTTTCACATCCATGCACTCAAGTACTTTTCTAACAGTGAGACTACTACTCTCCTACCTCCATCATAGGGATCCAACAATCACTTAAAAAAATAGGTCGATGTTGGATTAACACAAAGCCCCTAACAAGGAGAGAAACGTGGCTCTTGTTCCACCTTACATCACTACAGGTGTAACGGCACAAAGAACGACGAAAATGTAAATGCCAGAAATGTCACTAAAAAGTGTATCCTCGTGGTTGGGGGTAGAAAAAGTCGATGTATTAATGAAACTAAAATGTGACAATCTAACGGGATTCCTTGAATAAGTGACGACAGACAGCGAGCATGTGACGTCAATGTCCAATGAAGCTTTGAAATTGTGTAAAAATGTACAAAACAATTATATATAAACCTAGCCAATAGAGAGACACAACACTCCTTTCTGGAAACAAATCACTACAAACTCTTCTGTAGTACCCTGCATGAACTCTTAACACTTTTGCAGAAGGCATCAGGTCACAGTTGGCAATAAAACTGCAAAAGCATTTCATAATTTATGCTTTGTATTGTAATAAAGGTTTTTCTTCCACGTCACTGCAGCTTTACAAGCAATCATTCACTCAGATATTCATCTTCAAGCAGATGCTTCTTAAGGGGAGGATATCCTGTCACCATGACTACAGAAAGACTTCTAATGTGAGACTGTTTTCAATACAATTTAAATAACATGTGTTTCTGTACTTCAGGTTCATCAAGGCCACGCCCACCACATCAGAGTGATCAGCTGATTGGCTCTAATAAAACACTGGAGCAGTCAGACTGGTTCATAACTGAAGACACGTGACGGCTTAGATGTGAAGTCTGTTACATAAAACAAACACCTGACATTTCCTGTTTCCTCCTCTGACTTTCACACCGATGGATTTTATCTTGTTAACTCACAAACACTGGGTATTAAATGATTTCCTTCCTGCTTCAGTGAAATTGGAGACTCTGCTCTTAGACTGATACTACAGACTGTCAGTGAGTTTTGATGTTGCATGTGTATAAGAGTTGCAGATAATTCATTCATCTGGAGACCTTTTTCTTCATTTATCAAGTGATTTATTGGTTTGGTCTGTCAGCCACAAAAATGTAGAAGTTATCTTAAAGTGGACCTATTATGCTATATTGGAAAAATATATTGTAGGGCCATACCTATACAAAACATGTCTGTGAAGTGTTTTCCTTCAAATCCCAAACAGATCCCCCATTGCAGCCATGCCTCATACTGCTCAAACCCCTCTTTTGCAGCCCTGTTAGAGAAACGCGGATTTTGGGTCCTTAGCTTAAAAAAAAAAGAAAAAAAAAAGAGAGGAGGCGGAGCTAATGCCGGATCAGAATTCTACCGGAGAAAAAGT
Organism: Dissostichus eleginoides; assembly: GCA_031216635.1. Taxonomy (NCBI): domain Eukaryota; kingdom Metazoa; phylum Chordata; class Actinopteri; order Perciformes; family Nototheniidae; genus Dissostichus; species Dissostichus eleginoides. The sequence continues at coordinate 33,530,817 of CM062270.1, read as the reverse complement.
TCAATTCTGCTTTGATAAAACGCCATCCTGTTCTAAACCACATGTATTTCTGAAACAGTATGGAGCTCAAATGCTTTTTCTCTTGCAGGTTTATCACAAGGTGAGTTCCTTTTTTTATTTCCTGCTTTTTAAAAACACATGTGCTCTCCAGTACAGGTTAGCTCTGAGTGTTAGCGAGGCTTGCTAATGTAAACAAAGACCAGATTACGTCCAAAAAACGTCAGGCATTTTTCTGATAGCAACTTTCTGTGGGTCCACCATCCGATTTCACGTCATATCGGCAGCAAATCTGTATCCGCTCGTTGTACCCCGTTTTTAAAAGATTTGGGTACGGAGGAAAAGAGAGAGGGTTTTATTTTCTGACGCTGCGTGAGTTCCCTGACACACCGGGGTCACATATTTATGTATAAAAGACATTACTTATATTTTTACATGGATTTATAAATGTATGTGGTGTATTAATATTATTTTCATTTCATTATTGTCGCATTTAGTTTTGCAGAGATGTTCTTATTGCGTAAATCTAGCGGACTCTAGCGGATTCTTTAAGTTCCATTTAATTTGTTCAAAGAAATCCACTGTTAAAAGAAAATTGTATTAGATAAAAAAGATCTGTGGTTATGATTTTTGCTAACCTTTAGCAACCAGAGAACAGAGAACTAAAACCTGCCATAAAGACAATGAAGAGGAACCAAAGATCCTTCTCCCTAGAAATATGTAAACCCTGACCAATGATTCAGTCAGCAGGATTTATACTGAATGGGTGCAAAGTCAGCATTCTGGTCCTTTAAGAATGTGAAATTATTGTTGAATAATCTGATTATCGTCAGATTTATTGAGCAATGCGACTAAATCACTGCTGCAGTTCATAATACGTTTATAAAACAGTGAGAACGCAACACTATTACAGAGAAAACCTCTGAGTGTTTGCAGGTGGCAGCGCCGGACTCTAATGATGTTCACGGGGTCACTGCACACTTAAAAAAAATATATATATATATATATATATATATATTCAGGGTATATGCAGGAATCCTGAAGTCAAATGTAAAACCTTTTAAGACCTTTTTTAAGACCCTTTCCATACATTTAAGACCTCATCTCCACTTGGAGTTTTAACCGGTTCCATTGGCGACACACTTCACCTCACATTGACTATATACAGTATTGATTGTCCTTCCTCCTTATCTTCCAACCATTTGGACGCAGACTTGCATTTCCCCATAACGATGTTGTTTAACAACCGGCGTAAACGGACCTTCGCGCGCTATCAAGCAGTGAGCGTGCGATGTCCTGTTCAGATGACGTCAAATCCAACGGGATGCCATAAATAAACTTTTAAATAATACTTCTTAAGACCCCGCGGACACCCTGATATTTAATGTTTTTCAAGATCAATACAGAGACAATGAACTAATCTTTCCCAAAACCAAAACAAATGCATGTTAGGGGTGAGCTTACAAATCTCATTTAATAATCTTACATAATGAAATAAGTCAATTAAATGAATAAATGTGGCTATGAATTAAACCATGGAATAAAAAAGAATGAGGTTATAAATAGAACCAATTGTACATTAATTGATATCTACAAACTAAAATAAACTATTTTAAAAAAGGGGATGTTTTTCAAAAGAACTACTACTTCAGCTAAATATAAGTTCCCTTTAATATTTACTGATGCAGAGTATGTGTCACGGGCTTTTATTGTGAAAGGTAATAACAAAAACCTGTATTTACAGCCTGCATACAAAAGAGAAGGACAAGGGGAAGCAGAGTGCTTTGTGCAAACACTCGTAAATAAACACCTCTCTTAAAAAGGTCTTATTTAATATCAATATATTATGAATAAGTATTAATTAAATATGGCTATGAAGTCATTTATAAAATGAAAATAAGGTTATAAATAGAAGGAAATGTACAAAAACTACTTTTGCCTTTTAGCCAAATTATCTTATGGCGCTTTTCCACTGCAGGACCTCGCATGGCTCAGTACGGTATGGTTAGGCCTTGGTAGGCCAGGCTCACTTTATGCTGCGTTTCCATTACAGTTTAGGAACTGGGGTAGTAACTATAGTAACGCAGTGTAGGCGGGGCGATCGGCTGTTCGGCGGGCGGAGCGACGCTGCGTAAAACTGCCGTGACGTCATCTTCAATGCGAACCACAAAACCAAAACATCAGCCGTTAGCTGTTAGCACTCAGAGCTCACAGCTCCTCATATCTGTTCAGAAACTTGACAGAAGTTAAACAAGTACAAACCACAGACTGTCTGTGTCATGGCGAATACAGTCGCTGGTTTATTTATGTCTATAGGCCGTTGTTGTGAGTGTGGACGGTCGGAGCATATAGTGCGTTCGCTTAGCCGATCTCCATTCAGAAAACACGCATTTTAAAAGGTGTTTCTCCTGCCGTCTGTCTGCAGACTTGTCAAAGCATTAATTCATGGTTTTTACTAACCGGTATCAGTATGTTGTTACTTCGGCATCATTTTGAAACGTGTATTACAATTAAATCACGGTCAAATATGTTCATTTTGTTGTAGTAGTAGCCCCCTTGCCAGCGATTCTCTCTGACCATTCAGCAGTCGAGAGTGTTTACGTCACTAGTTTAGCATATTCAGCCCGGTTGTTGGCCCGGTAAGAACCTCGATTTTGGAGGACCAGAAAAAAGGTGAAAAAGTAGCCCTGAGCCGGAACTACCCCTAGTGGAAAAGCAAAAAGAAATGTGCTACGTGCTGCAGTGGAAAAGCGCCATTAGTGACTTTAAGTCCCCTTTAATGTTTAGAAATGCAGCGTATGTGTCTAGGGCTTTTATTGTGAAAGGAAATAACGAAAACCGGTACAGTGTGCATAAACACATGTTAGAGGCAGTACTAATGAAACTGTATTATAAATTATGTTCTATCTAAATAAAGTAGTAAAACATTCATTTTCACAATTTCCTGACATTTCATACTTCCAAAAACTAGACTATTAATTGATGAATAAACAATAAATATTAGAATAAGTGTTTCCTGTTGGGAGACCTTTTTCATGCAACTAAGACCTATCATAATTGAAAAGGAGATTTGTTAGTGACCTTAAATTCTGCAAATCAAATTTAAGCATTTCACAGCAGAACACAAACCAACAAAGAGGAAGAGGAGGAGGAAGAGAGGGGGAGGAAGAGGAAGCAGAGGTGCCTACCTTAGTACCAACTGTTAAATCTTGGTGGACACTGCTGTAAAGAGAAGACAGCGTGTTAGAAGCAGCAGGGAGAGAAACTCAAAACAACAAGCCAAAAAAAAAGTTTAAATGAGGTTAAAGCCTGAGGAGAGAGAGAGACCCAGCAGAGAGGACAGGTCACCAGCTGACTGCAGTTTGTTTCAGATCAAAACAGCTGCAAATCACAATTTAACTGCTGAACAAATGATGATAATACAGAGCCGCAGAGGGGGTTATCATACAGGGAGTAGGAACTCGGAATTTAAGAGATCACATTTTCTTTCATCTGCCAAAACTGCAAACAAATGTCAATGAATCTGCAGATTTGTTTAGCTGTACAATGGAGTATCAGGAGCATGTAGGTAAAGAAATAAAATTAAATACGGAGCCAATTAATGGTGGTTCCTTTACAATAAAACATTACAACTTCATTTTATTTTCCATAAGTTTGTGATTTTAACATTTTAGATTATATTTTACCACTTTATTCTTTGGGTATTTTTGTGAACGTGTCACTTCATAAAATATTAGAGGATATTCAGGTTTTGTTTCTAAGAAATGTCTGTTTTTTTTAAATAGTAACTTCACCAATTTAAACCCTTGAGAATATTCAAGTTTTTTTTATAATATAATTCTCCAAATATTTCCCTTTCCACCAGCTACCATTTATCCTTTTCTTCCTACGAGGGACCAAGCTGCATGTATTGATTTATGTCACTATATTAAAATAGGTCTCTCCAAACCTACAAACTCTGAGGTGATGCGTTCACCTTCATTTCAACAAATCTAAGAGGGGGCTAAGCAGCAGGGGGATAACATTCGCTACGAGTCTTAAAAGCTCACGTGTTCTGGTTGGGATTAAATGAAATTCCTGAAAGTGCTTCTGATTTAAGGGACTTTTCTGATATATTTCAAATAGTTGATATTGAAAGCATTTGAAAGAATGTGTGCAGATCTGTTGCATCACACTGCAGCTGTTAAGTGGTCAGAATGAGAAGTGAGAAAACTGTTAATATCATATAATTCACATGAAACCCTCAGAAAGCCAGCACGCTGCTCCACAGAGAGACTGAGCACAGAGACGGAAGGTCACACCAGTTTATAGCGTTTAACATCAACACAGCATGCAGAGGGTTTCAGCTGCAGGGCAGGATGCTGCAGGATCAATCTGTCAATATGTTACACAAATGACTCACAGGTCTTAAATCTGAAAAGCAGGAAATTAAACAGGTGAAGTGAATGAATAAATCAGACTAAAAAGATGTGTCAGAGATACAGATGCATGAATAAATTAAGCTATGTCCTCATCTTCTAAGATCTGCACAAACAAATATACAAAATATTTAGTACCAGGTACTTATCCACACAAAATCCTAATGAAAAAAGAGCGAGTCGAGCAGTAACGCATTGTACTCACTGCTCTGTATTAACAATATTAAGCTAAAAGGCGTGAACTGTGCCGTTTGGAGATGCAGTGCCTTAAACCAACCTAGTGTAGACGACGTGTTAGTAATTAGTTAGTAGTATCAAAAGGGTCTACTCAGTCTGACGAAGTCCTAAGATTTAAATACTTCTATGACTGAAGTTTACTTTTATATGATACAATAATTATCTGCAGCCAGAGATATGTAGTGGAGGAGTACAATAACTTTTTTCATGTAGAGGCAGAAAAATAAGGATCCAGTCTGTAATGTCCTGATCATTCTGGAGATTTCCTCTCGGCCATTTTTCATTTGTTTTATTTCCTGGTTTGTCTCCTAGCTTCCGGTAGCTGCTTTAGTAAATATACAAATCAAGAGCCTCAGTCTGCAGGAGCACATTATGAGGAGGTCATGTGACCCAAACAACAGATATCAGATTTAAATGAGCACCGTGCAGTAGACATTCATTAATTATTTGTAACGTGTACCAACTGGTTTACATGAAGAATTTGACAATAAAAATAGGGGAAATTAGTTTTTTAATGATGTGTAATATATCACTTTTAATAGACCTACAAATTCAGACCCATAAAATAAGAAGTAGAGCTGCAACCATTGACTAATTAAGATGTCTATCAACTTGTTTAAATCCGTTAATCGCTTGTCTGTTGTATAATTTATTACGGTGGATATCTTCAAGACATTTAGAGGTGTCACCTTTTACTAAAAAACTGGGATAAAAACAAAAGTCTAAAGTACTGCCCAAAAATTGTAAATAAAATAGAAAATTCACAATAAAAATATGAATCAATAGAATAAGGACACGTTAGGAACTACAATCCCAAGAACAAAAAACACTACAATTTTCTCACATAACAGAAATAGGTGAAGTACACGTATTTATGACATATACATGAACCATTGTGACATGAATACTTGAAGCACAGAGTTGGTCAAATGTCTTCGACAGTTAGATGATGAAAAACCGGCTGGTCGGGCTGGCTGACTGTACAGACTGTAAAGCAGCTGGAAGAGACCCTCAGGGCATGAATGAGCCCTGACAAGGCGCACACATATTCACAACAGGAACTCAAACGTCTAACAATCTGCAGCTAAAAGGACCGTTATTATATTTAACAGCTCAAAAGAACAGTTGACACCACACCATTGTCTTCAGATGTGTGGCCAACTGACTCCTTCAGGTCAATAACAAATAGATCAATACTATTGTAGTCAATGGAAAACAAACACATGCAGGACAAACAGGATTGTTCTCATGTTTCCTCCCTTTGCCAACAACTCAATAGAGTTTGAGACCCGTTCTGTCTTAGGTGACCTGCAGTGTCACCAGGTGGAAATACAATCATTTCAAATAAGATTTACAACTCAATGTAAGCAGTATGAAGCTTGACAGAAGGCATTTCATCATAATTGCACCGTTTAACATCTTAGCAACGGTTACTACTTATGAAATACTGTTGATTTAAAGTTCTCCAGTTAATCCTTAAAACCGCAAACCGATAAAGAAAATACTCTACCATGTCAAACTAAGACCACTTTCTAATGAGGCAAACATGCAATCAATGAAGCTACTTTATTTCTTTAAAAAGCACAAATAATAGCTTCAATTGAGGCCTCCAGTCTAAAAACACACCGTTGTTACACCCATAGACTCTATATATAATAATAATCCCTTTCCCTTTTGAGCAAATAAAACTGAATGACATTGCAATCATTGTAAAGCCATCTTTCAAAACATTAAATCCACAAACCTGCCAGGATATGACTCTTTACCTCTAAAACGAATCAACTGGAAACATTCAAGTCGACACACATGCAACATGTGAAGTTTTTAATAACATCTTCATTAAAAAAAGGGATTTGCTTGGCAACAAAACCCCTGTTAAACTATAATGGCCTACAGTCTAAATTACACCGGGTTCCAGTTACTTCCGTTCGTTACAGTGCAAATACAACTCTACTCCATTTGAAACATGGTCATTTTTAACTTGCATTCTTAATCATCACAACAACAAACCTATAAAAACATAATATTTTCACCTTAAACGAATCAACTAGGAGTACTCTTCAATTCGGCACACTTTTAACACATGAAATTACATAATTTTTCACTGAATCTACACTTTTCTAGATTAGGCAGCATCGTGAAAACACTCAGTGGGCGTGAGAACATCGTGAATCTGTAACGTTACTATAACTTAGTGATTCTTCCCACCTATTCAACAAAATCAGATCCTAAGAATAACGCTATGTGCTAAATAAATGTGTGTTTGCATGTAAACGAAAGCACCTTTTTTGGTGAAATTGAGGGTTTTGAGAATGGGCCGTCCCGATGCTAACGCTAATGCTAACTCCTGCTTATTTACCACTTTAAACACAACTTTATCGACAGTTAAGCGAACAACAACAACACCAACGGCTCTCTGGACAACCGTTAGGTGACCACATTTTTTTCTTATGGCTCTCAGGTGTGAATAAAACAGGCAGAAAGTACATTTTATCTGAGTGTGTACGTAAAGACGCTTGGAGAACTCACCCGTCCATTGCACAACACGGAACTGCGGAGCAACAGGTTCCAGCAACCAGCCGCCAGCAGGAGACCCGACCATCGCTGTTATAAACCCACAAAATGGCGTTCGGGTGAAGGAGCTCCCTGATTGGACAGTGAGCGATATTTGTGGGCGTTTCAAACAGGATACTAACGCTGATTGGCTGGTTGGACAGCAAGAGCAGCAACAAAGACAGATTCCAGCGATCAGATTGTCTATGAGGAAAAATGTGCGTCTCCGTGGAGGAAAAACGGACAGGGTTTTAATTCTGGCGAAGTGGGCGTTGTCCCGAGGAAAACATAAAGGGTTTACAAGGTGTCCCAACTGTCCCATGTGAAAATACCAGGTCAATCTTCTTTTTATCACTGTAAATTAAACTTAATTTAACCCTTTTTCTTATTCTAAAAAGGCTGATAAAATGTCCTTAGTTGACAAAAAATATTCACTATTGATATTATTTTCAACCTTTACTGAATTCACTATTTTCGCCAGTCAGTCCTGAACACAATTACGAAATATTCTTTCATTTTCACAATCTTAACCCATTAAATAAACCTGTTTATGAAAAACGGAACTTTATTACCCAGGAAATGTATTTATTGTTGGTCCTAAAAGACACATTGCATTTGTTTGTGATATGTCAATAAATGGCAATAACATTGATGATGAAAAATAGCATTATATTATATTATATTAAATGTATTAAGCCTAATATGGGACATTTTTATGTCACAGCAGCATGTAAACAGCATAATGTATCAGGACAGACATTAGACATTTCCTGGGTTAAAGTCCTGCGTTTTTTATCCATCCATCCACTTCACCGTTCCCTATGAGGACCGGATTAGAAGTGTATTGTGAAACATCATCAAAACAAACATAAACTGGGAGAAATTATGTTTCCCTTTAAATAGTAAGTGTCACTGTTTAGTCATGTTTAGTTGTGTTAATGTAATTCTGGGTAGACCAGACTGAAGCAGCAGGTGAGGCAGGACAGTTTGTGTGTGTGTGTGTGTGTGTGTTTGTGTGTGTGTGTGGTGCGTGCGTGCGTGCGTGTGTGCGTGCGTGCGTGTGAGCGTGTGTGTGTGTGTGTGTGTGTGTGTGTGTTCAGTTTAAAAGCAGCAGCAGGTTTCTGTCTGACTGTTCAGTGTCAGTAACACTTTGATCATAAATAATTCCTCCACTTGTTGCTTTTCAGGAGATTACTTTTTGTCGGAAGATGAGACAGCTGCTTACACGTGAATAATTTAACACACACACACACACAACAACACACACAAACACGTGCACGCATGGCTCACACACACAAATGCACACAAACATGCACACCCACCTTTGAACACATGCGCTGAATCTCAAAAAGCTGAAATATCTGAAATATTTGTTCGTGAAGTTCAGTATCCCTAATGTGAGTAGAACACAAACACACAATTGATGTTCCAGCTTTTCAAACTTTTTTGTTCAGTAAAATATGTTTTTGAAAAGGGAATTTGACCCAAATATCCTCTTGGACTGAAGGAGATTTTGTTTGGCAAAGGTCAAGGTACGTGTGACCTCACAAAACGTTTTGTTTTTTGTCACAAAAGTAGGACAACGTCACGCAAATATCTAACAGTCCTATCCTCAAAGTTTGTCCATTGTCCCACCTTTCCTGTCATCCACTGAGATGGAACAAAAGAGGCAAAAACCTCGAACAATGGTTTGTATTATTAAAATATCTGACGCACTTGATTATTAACGGGTGCTAACTCCTGTCTTGTGACCGTCTTACTAAGAGTTTTCCTTAGTCTGCTCGAATGGATAACATAATCTCAGCATAATGTTCCATTTCCATGTTTCCATGGTAAAACCTGGCAATTGTTCTTCCACATTTGATTATGTGTTTAGTCAATGCTAAAAAATGTACCTCATTAATAATGTGGAAATATCGACCTATGTTCAAGCTTCAAGCACTTTTCCATTTCCTTAGTCTGTGTTTGTGCATGTATAAAGGCTAACATCCCTGTGTTCCCTTCGGAGAGAGTTTCTCTCCGACACAGTCCCCTACCCGTCTGAAACTCCTCCATTGGACTCCTTTTTTTTACTTCCATAACACGGTGACATCACTATGTCACACTCATGCTTCTATTGGCTAACGCTCCAACACATTATACGTGTTGAGGTGCGGGACATCTCTAAGCTGTTGACCAATCACAACAGAGCAGACCAGCTAACCAATCAGAGCAGACTGGGCTCTGGTTTCAGACAGAGGGTGAAAAGAGGTGCTGCAGCACAGGCAGTATGAGAAAAATAAAGAGCTTTTTGAACATTAAAGCATGGAGACATGTCACAGTAGAGGCACAAAATACACATATTAACCTGAAAATGAGCAGAGTAGGGCCCCTTTAAATTATTTAACCACTTGTTAGTACCTCTGAGGCTCACTAGATGACGCTCTGAAGCCACTTGTTTAGAAAGGATGGGATATTAAACACAAGGACGTGCTGTAATTAGACATACCATGACCATTTTCTTGACTCAAGGTCATGTAATGCTATTCTGATGTTTATGAATACAGAAATAACCCATAACTAACATGATGGTTTTACAAACAACATCTGGGTTATCTGGGCTCATATTCAGATGAATACATATGCAGTATGTGTTTAACAGATCAATATTCTTCTATATGTCAGGTGTAGAGTCTGGACCGGAGGAAATGTGACACACAGGAGGAGGTGGGGGTCGTTCCAAACAGGGATCCAGAGGCTTAGGTGGACTGTTCAGCTGTTTTGTCGACTTCTAAATTCACTCAACACATCCTCACATTGCCTTGGTTCCTTTAACATTACTCTATTTTTAGACTGTGTGTACCATCAATAGGATGCTGCACACAAGGAGGCCCACATTTCTCCAGATAAGGTTGATCTGTTGGACGTCTTTTTGGGGGGGAGATGATTTTAGGCCTTTTCTTACATCTGTTGGAGTTCAAAAGACCTCAAAAAAAAAAAGGTCTGAGGTGCTCAGAAGTTCAGACATTATTAGGAACAGAAAAGGTCCATATCACTCATCTTGCAAACAGTTAAAAAGCATTAAATCAGATTTAAAAAACATACTGCTTAGAAATGTTAAAACAGCCCTGATGAAGACTGTTTGTGTCAGTCGTTAGCTTTTTTTTATTGGAAATAGCCATCTAATTAAAGTTGTTTTCACTATAGTGCCTTCGACCATTTTCCTATTTTGAACATAACAGTTGGATTTGCATGAAAGGCATTGGAGTGCAATTACAGAGCGGTTGACTCAACATCAAGCAACATTTGGGAATACAAATAAACTGGGGGTTTTACTGGCACTACACCCAGGACAACTGAATTGTTTCTTCTTCTTTTTCATTTATTTTTCTTCTGTCACTTAAAACATGCTCCTGCCTATGGTTCCTCCACACTAATAATCACTCTTAAATACTGTAATAAATGCCCTGCATCTTCACTAATAAACTGTAAGATATTTTGTTTGTTTGTTTATTTCTGTCATGTTAATCCTTATGTCACCCAATCAGGTACTCTGTGTAGATATGGTTTTGTGAATAACTGGTTGCAGTGTTTGTTTTGGTCCAAATTGACTGGTGCATGCAGGGATGACATATTTTGTAAGCTGACCCAGAAGATAGCATTGCACTGGGTCTCATAATCCTAGCACCCAATGTAGCCTATTATACTGTCATGTCTCACTCACAAAAAAATAAACATGTCAAAAAAGGCTTTTTAACCCTCCTATTGTCTTCGTTTCCCCCCCTTACTTTGGTGTTCGCGGTCAAATTTGACCGGTCCTGTTTTAACTGCTATTACATTAACACAAAAACCATTAATCATCACCAAATTTCATTTAACACCCTTTCAAACTGTAAATATTGTATCAGACTACTGGTATACATGAAGAACTGCAGTACATATACAGAGAATAGACACTGAACATGTATTGCGTGTGCCAGGTGTGATCCATGTGGGGGGATGGGCACATAAGAGCGGGAAATGTATCAAATTGTTCTGTGTGTGTGTGTGTGTGTGTGTGTGTGTGTGTGTGTGTGTGTGTGTGTGTGTTTGTGTGTGCCAGGTGTGATTCACATGGGGGGATTGGGCACATAAGGGGGGAACACATCTAGAGTATGTGTGTGTGTGTGTGTGTGTGTGTGTGTATGTGTGTGTGTGTGTGTGTGTGTGTGTGTGTGTGTGTGTGTGTGTGTGTGTTTTATCTGATCCGGATGGTTCCTAATTCCTTTTCTTTATGGCGGTCATTTTTGACCGGGAACACCATGGATGTTACAAAGTTGACTAAATCATCCAAAATTCAATGAAAGTGGTGATCAGCAATTGTATATGTTCAAATGTCTACTGTGAAGGATATCATAAAGCCTTAATGCAATCAAATGTAAAACAACAAAGTTATGATTGATGAAAGTAGTAAATCGGTCAGACCCGAAGACAACAGGAGGGTTAAAGCATTGCATGTTCTGTTTGTAATGCATATGCACAAATCTTTAAGTTACTATAGACACGTTTCAAATAAAACAAAAATAAAGATAACTTGTTGCTCTGTAAACTCAACCCTGGATGAAAGACCTGTTGGGTGCTCTTGGAAAAACAGGATGAACAGGAAGCCGCTCTACAACTAAAGTATCCAGGAGAAAGGAAATAGTAAAACACCTTTAAGATGGTGTCTGAATGATTAAAGGCCAACATGTTCTGACTAACGTAGGTCTTGGTCAGGGCTAATAAGAAAGGTGAGGCCTCCCCAATAAAGGCCTTTTAATATTTCCTTCCATGGCTCCACGAAGCTTGTTAAAAGCTCGGTAACGAGTGTCCTGCTGGAGAATTGTAAAAGGAGACTGCTTTGCTTCTGCAGGCCTTCGTCCTCTCTCAGTGACGACAAGTTGTTTTTTGTGCCCCGAGAGATTATCCTGTCGAGTTTCACTGGATTAAGGAGGGCACATGGAGCTGTCCGTCAAACTGAGGCGGACACAACGATGTGCACTGTCTGGATGAGAGGGGAAACCCCACAATGTTAAATATTGTTTATTTTAAGCTAAATAAAACTATGTCACCCTAAAATATTTTCAAGTTGGAGGTGCTAAATTAATTAATATCTGCATGGCTGCTGGGCCAGTAAATTACCTCACAAGGGAATGCCAATTAGGTGTATTTAAAAGAGGATATGTGAGACCCTAATCACACACTAACACTTTCCACATTATCTAGACTAGTTCCCAAACTTGGCTTCCAAGGACTTTTTGATTTTTAGAGGTTAAAGACAAAAAGATTAAAAATAAAAATAAATAATATAAAAACTAATAAAAATAACAAATGTGTATACATGTAATAAATAATAATAAAATATAAAAAGTAAAGAAATCTTAAAAAGAATGTTTGGCTATCTTTAAACATTTAAAAAATATATATAAATTCACAGGATTTTTAAAAACACCTTAACATATTGAACACCTTAACCCAAAAGGCTTTATTCACAGAGCCTAGAATAAAATATTGTATTAAATGTTCATAAAAAATAACTTGAAAATGTACCCCTGATGCATAGCATTGGGTTTACTGTACATTTAATAAGTTGCTCTGCAATGTTTTAGTTATGCATTTACAATAACATAAAATATCCCAAAAATATGCCCCTTAATGGCAGGAAAAAGGTCTCTTAATGAAAAAGATTGGGAACCACTGACTTACAACTTGTTTGTCACTCATCAATTCTGTGTAGAAAACCATCCAACACTCACTAAGCCTATTGTATACATTTTGATTGTTTAACGATAGTTTCATTGATGCTGGACATGAGTTGCCTCACACCATTATAACCAGAGCTATCTTTGCCCTTACACTGACGGAGGGCTATTTTGGAGGTTAGTATGTGGGGAGAGATATGTCAGCTGTTCAGCACTTCGCTCCATCACCACAAGAAAAAAGAGAAAGCGCTTTATGCTGTCTGCCTCTGGGACTCTCCAACCTGGGCACGCTCTCCTCTGGCTAAACGTTTGTTGTTAATCTTAAAGGCTTTGTGAGACACAAGACGAGCCTCGGACACGTCCGTTGCCATGTTGGATGTTTTTATCCTCTTTTTCTGGTGAGGGAGTTTTGTTTTTGTGCAACAAGAGGACATGCAAGGATTTATTCTTTCTAGAAACCTATCTCAAAGTTGAAGGTGGGTGCATCGCTGCAGAGGATCTGACATATTCTTGCAATATTCTGGTAGTTTTTCTGTCTTTGTTTGCATTCTTAGGACCAAAAGATAGTTTCCATCACGTGTTATGTCAGTGGAAAATAAGTTAAAGTTTTAACCCTAACCCTAAGCGTGGTATTTTTCCATATGACATGCTTGGAAAATATCTCAACAGATATCACTGATTTGGCCTCTAGAGAAAACGTAGATAATGATTGGCAGATTAAGTGTCGTTGTGCGATGCATTATGCTATGTAATTTTAGCCATTATGATGAGAAGGAATGTCCTCTTGATGATTATGGGAGGAGCCAATGTGTCATCATCTCATATAATATAAATCAGTTTTGGGATTGGCGGTTCTCGTTTGTTCTTATAAGCGTCCCCTTCTCCTCAGTTCAGTGCATGCAGCCTGATGGAGGTGGCATCACAGCTGAGTCTATATCGGTGGTGCTGAGCTCAGCCGAGTGAGGTGACAGAGATTACTCTGCTGTTATACTTGGGAGCGCTGGCATGCCATCGCAGGGTTCAACCACATCACAGTCAAGCCATGTCTTTCCATTTTGATCAGTCAGTGTTGCCATTTTGGAAGGATAAAACATCCTTAGCTTGGGAGGAAAACTGTGGTGCAGGAATGAGTCTTAAACTTCGAAATGAGTCAACATTTAAGCACTTCCTGTTCTCTCTGTCTCAAAGTCAATGAGGTTTTTGAATGTGTTTATTAGTTAGATGCCTGAAAAATCTGTGGTTACACAGGCTGAAGAGATTTATGTTGTGTTCTATGACATGAAATAAGTCAGTAAATCCCCCACTGGTTTATGTCCAGTCGTGTCATAAAAACTGCGGTTTCTAAATGGCTAAATGCAAATACTAAACGTCATCACGCCTAACATTAGCTGCCTTTAGCTTGCCGGTGCTGACATGAAGTCAAGTGACCGTGAGGTAGTTCCTCTATAGCCTAGCATTAGCTTTTGCCTTTTTGTCAAGGAAAACAGGGAGATTTGCTAACTTCCTGGTCTGCCTACAAAAATACTTCATCCCTGCACTACTCTATTTGTTTGGCATGTAAAATGTTAAAAAACAAACATTGCAAAGGATAATGTGCAAAACTATTTTCTAAAGAGAGTAACCTGAAATAGGCCGTGTGGCACAACCAAAGATCCTTTAATTGCTACCTTGCTTAGTTTTCTTCTGGGTCAGTGTTATTTATTGATATGTTTTCTTCAATTAATAGATATAATAACTTTGGTTAAAAGCAAACAAGATTCCCAATCACACTGAGAGAATGCCTGGAGACATGGGAGATACAATACCTGGAGGAATAGTAGCTGCTGCAAGTAAGTTTTCTCACACTAAGTGGTACATTTCAGTGCAGTAGATAATTACCTTTTGGATCTTTAACCCTGTGTGTGTTTGTGCCAGAGAACCGTCTGCAGGTGGTGAAGGGCCTGGAGGATGTGGAGGTGTCTGAGTGTGAGAGCTGCTCCTTCGAAGTGACCCTGAACCTGGCCTTCATCGAGGGCGTCTGGTCCAGAGATGACATGCAGCTAAAGTCCAAACCCAACTGGCGCATCAGCACACATGGGAAGAAACACTCGCTGGTGCTGAGCCGCGTGGCTTTAGGAGACGCAGGCTTTTTCTCTTTTGAGGCCAATGGCATTCAGACTGCAAGCAGACTCAGTGTCACAGGTGAGGAGGTTCAATAGACCGAGCTACTTTCATTGTTTTTGATTGGGTCTTTTTGACTAGGACAATTCAAATGTCAGAGTCAAATTTCGCACCCTTTTTCCAACTCATAGCCAGAACCTGACAAGACCTAAACATTCATATGATGGGGCTTCAATTGGTCCAAAGCATTGGTTTAAGAATCTTCAATCTGCTGTAACTCTAAATATGGTATCCGCTCAAAAACGATTTGTGATGTTTTCTTTAGTTTTTACACTTTTTTACTTTTAATCACCATGGACAATTTCCCAAAACTGGTCAAAGTATTTTCAAAAAGTCATAATGTGATGACTGAGAGAGATCTGACAGGATGATAAAGTTCTGTTTGGTTACTTTAACGTCAGTCACAGTTTGGTTTTTCTCCTGCCAGCTAGGGACATCCACATAGTGAAGGAGCTGGAGGATGTTGACATGATGGAGCGTCAACCTGTGAACTTCCTGTGTGAGGTGAACCAGGAGGATTTGGATGGTCGGTGGTACAGAGACGACTGCCGAATCCGACCTGGGGACAATGTCAAGACCAATCACCACGGTGAGACATCAACTGCTGAAATATAGGCCTAAACAGTATAAATACTTTGTGAGTTACAGTAAAAACAGAAATATAAAACTTACAGATCACGGCCGATCATTTGCTCTTAGGATGGCCACATTTCCAGAGTTGGGAAGTCGCTCCTGTGCTCGGTTTGTTCTTGAGCTTTAAGTCGTGGTAACAACATGGACTCTACAAATAAGATTTGTTGTAGGATATTTGCGTGACAACTAAGAACAAAGATAGCGGATCAGGTGAACCATGAAATGCGTACACATTTTTTGCCGACTTTACGAGTTGTTTGTTTTGAATTCAGGGTACGTTCACGTGACTTTTCCCATTTGACCTGAACACATTTTTCCTATTATTTGAGAACCAGATAATTGCAGCACACATGCCTTATCTCACTATGTTAACAATAGTGAAAAACAATTTGTGTATCCTTTCCGTGATTTGGATCCATTCAACAATTAATTGGGTTCTTCTTTCCTCTTCTACGAAATGTCATGAAAATCAGGCCGATATTTTTTCATAGTCTTATTTTACAAAGAAACACGTAATCCCCATGTTGGAGCTATAAGTGAGATAATATTTTTCTTTGATCTGATTGCAGGTAAAACTCACACCCTGTTCTTCAAGTCAGTCCGACCAGAGCATGCTGGAGAGATCAAATTCACTGCAGAGCGAGTCTCATCCTATGCGACTCTCACAGTGAAAGGTGAGCCAACCGACACAATTAAACCTGGACTTAAGTAGTAAAATATTTGGGGTTTTTAACTTGTTCCTTCCTTCTCCAGAGCTCCCAGTCGTGATAGTGCGTCCTCTGAGGGTGAAGATAGCCATGTATCGGCACCGGGGTCTGCTGGAGTGCCAGGTGTCCCGGCCCAATGCTCAGGTCCGGTGGTACAAGAACAGGAAGGAGCTCGTTCCCAGCAGGAAGTACCAACTGATCAGCCAGGATGTCTACCGGCAGCTGACCATCGACGACGTCTGCTCTTCAGACGAAGACACCTACACCTGTGATGCAGGAGACGACAACACCTCCTGTCAGCTGCTGGTGGAGGGTGAGCCCGATGTCAACAGCCATTCAGAAATGATTGATTATCATATATAATTTTTATTGTGATATCTATTAGATACAGTTCTTAGATACGGATCATGCAAAATGTATGGACCTTTACAAAACATATATTTGATTCTCAAAAATCCTCTCTTAAAGGTCCCCTATTATACTGTTTTTCATCAATATATTAGGTCTCAGATATATACAAACATGTCTCTGAAGTGTTTGGCTCCAAACACCAAACAGATCATTGCAGCATCCCATAATCCCCTCTGTTTCAGCCCTGTTTCAAAAGTGCTGATTCTCTGTCTGTTACTTTAGATGAAAATAAGGAGCCACTCCCCACGCCCCTCTGAGAGATATTTGGTTAAAAAGAACTCAATGGTGCTCTAGGAGGAGATTCAGGTGATAAGGGGGGGGGTTACCTTGGTTGGTGATTGGCTAATGGTGACACAAGCCAAAAAACCTTTATGACATCATAAAGTGGCCAAAATCTGATCAGCTCATTTTCAGATCAGGACAAAAAGTGAGAGAATCTTTTTTCCTGAAACTTTCAGAATCTCTTTACACAGAGGGGACACATGTTTATGTATAAAAAACATGAAAAGGTGGATTTTGCATAATAGGTGACCTTTAAGTTTATTGCCTACAGTATGTTTTTCATTCATGTGCAACACATATACCACCAAACTATGAGTGTTTTTCATGACGCTTTTCCGTAATGTTGTAAGTCTGGAGTTGTGTCAGTAGTGTTCATGTGTATAACGGCTGTACATGCAGAGCAGGCGATCAGCATAGTGCGGGGGATGAGCTCCGTGGAGGTGATGGAGCCGGAGCCCGCGCTGTTCCAGGTGGAGACCAGCCTGAAGTCAGGGAGGCCCCCCCGATGGACCCTGAACGGGGAGGTACTGGAGGCGTGTTCAGCAGTGAATATCGACAGGCAGGGCACCGTGCACAGCCTCTGCCTCACCTCCACTCAGAGCTCCATGTCGGGCCCCGTGCTCTTTGTGGCAGGCAAGAGTCGCTCCACAGCGCAGCTTAACGTCAAAGGTGAGTGGGCTAGAGAGAGACTGTGAGTAAAGCCATTTGTGGGCGACATAGAGTTGGATTTCCTTAACCCTTGTGTTATGTTCACATTTCGCACCCTTTGGTAATGTTCGGGTCAAATTGACCCGGGACATATTTCAGGTTTTAAAAAAATACAGAACTAAATTCAACATGCACAATTCCTTATATATATTGTCTTTAACTCATTCCCCAACAATATAAATGAAATATATGATTAGTTTTTGAAAATACTCTTTGCTAGATCAAATTTAACAATGGAAGTTTCCATCAATTTTTGTGATAAAAATGTAATGTAAAGGGCGGTGGTGGCGAAGTCGATAGGGAGTTGGCTTGGCAACTGGAAGGTCACCAGTTCAAGTCCCGGCAAGACCAAGTGCTACCGAGGTGTCCCTGAGCAAGGCACCGTTCCCTACACTGCTCCCCGGGCGCCGTTCAAAATGGCAGCACACTGCTCCTAACACTAGGATGGGTCAAATGCAGAGAAACAATTTCCCACGAGGGATTAATAAAAGTCCATCTTTAATCTTTAATTTATGTTAAAAAAAATACACTGTAATAAAAACTAGGTTTACATTTTGCTCATGCTTTTCTAGGACAAATGTAAATGAAACATTTTTTCATTAATGTTTATTATTTTTAATCTGTCATATAATAATCAAAGCCCTGAAGGAAATAAAGCAATTTAACAGCAATAGAAACACAAGAACCACACATCCAAAAGTATTTGGCTGTGAAATATATAGAGATGATGAAACATCCATATAAATGACATAGAACAGATATAAACACAAAGCAAATAAAAACAATTAACAGTCACTATTCATAAAATACAGTATATCCGAAAAATATATTGATGAAGTGACGCTGCAGAACATCATGTGAGTCAATGGGCAAGTCCGTTTAGGAAACACATGATGTACAGAACTTCTTTGTGTGTATAGCACAGATGTACTTGTTGCAGCTGCATGTAGTCTGTGTCTTGGAGTCCTTTGAGGGTCCACAGACGTCACAGCTGGCTGTGGGGGTCTTCCAGCAGCTGGCTGTGGGGTCTTCTTGCGGCTGGCTGTGGGGGTCCTTCAGCGGCTGGCTGTGGGGGTCTTCCAGCAGCTGGCTCTGAGTCAAGTTCATCTTCCAATTCGCTGTCAAATTCTGAGTTTACCTCCACATTATCCTCATCTTCAGAAATGTCTTCCTGTTCTTCTAATGCATTCCACTCACTCTCATCCATTATTAGCTCCAAGGCTCTCTGAGCAGAATATCTTTTGGCCATTTTGCTGGTAGATAATTGTAGTTCCACCTGGTATTGTATCCGGGTCAGATTGACCCGAACCTCTTATGAAGGACATAAATACGGGTGGGCATTTTTTCATAAGTGGAAAAAAATAAAAACAATTCCACATGTCCTTCACAATAAATAAGCCCCGGCCATTGAGTTTCAGGTTGAACGAAAATATCCTTATATATTTTTTTATTCATTGAAAATGGAAATCGGGTCAATTTGACCCGAACACCACACAAGGGTAACAATCAAGCATAAAAAAAATGGTGGCCTTAATTAAAAATAAAATCAGTGTATATAGTACAATTATTGTTTATTTCTATTATTGCATAGCAACAGTGTAGAAGTAAGTGGTAACCACATACTCAAGTACCTTAAACTTGCATTTTCTCTAATATCCATTAGGGGCAACTCGACTTTTGGGGGCAACTCGACTTTTGGTCCCATTTAAAGTAAAATAAACTTTTGTGTTTTTCACAGTGTTTGCTTTCGCTTCATGAAAGTTATTGTGAAATTTTTGTTGTCTTAAAATGTATAGGCAAAAACAAAAAACAATCCAAAACTCAGGATTTTTCATGTGTCTATGTTCTATGTTGGTCTACTTTTTTGTAAATCTTCTTTTCCTGTTTGTCTGCTTATGTTGTAAAGGTGGTGTCTGTTTTGCCCTCCTTTTAGACTTTTTCTGTATTATAAATGTTCCATTGACTACTCTTTGTCAATGAATTTGGTATTATTGAAGAATGTCTTATTAAACAGTATTTCATCTTTCCCCCGTAGAGCGTCCTCTTGAGGTTGCCCACCCCCTGGAGGATGTGGAGGCGAAGGAGAAGAGCTCTGTGACTCTGAGCTGTGCGTTTGCTCCGTCTCCCCGGGTGGTGCGCTGGTTTAAAGGCCGCACGGCTCTGAAGACCTCCAACAAGTACAGCATGAAGAGGGAAGGGAAACGAGCGCACCTGACCATTCATGGTTTAACAGGGATAGATGCAGGACAGTACCGCTGCATGGCCGGGGGCTCACAGAGCACAGCGCATCTTAAAGTGGAAGGTGGGTTAAATGTATTTTGGGGAAAGGTGAGGTGTACAGAAGCCCTCAAAGGCCATTGTTGAATCATTTAATTACATTTGGTTAGCATGATAACAAGTACGTTTGCTTTACATCCCAAAGTCAGTTTCTTGAAATAACAGATGTTCCCAAGATCATTTTTTTGAGTTCTCAAGATAACAAACTTTCTTGAGAAAATCACATTATTATTTAAATAAAAAACAATGTTTGATAAATGAAACATAATTGTATATGCTGTCATCTCTGGGGAAAAAAACAATTTTAATTTCTAATTCATGCAATAAATAACCCCTTTTTAAAAAACGGAAAAAAAGAACTGAAGAAATAAAATGTTTGAATAGGGTTCAACATTTAGGTTGACCATACAGGGTTAAGGTGTAGTGAACTTTCTGTAAGGGGTGGGTAAAGAAATCATGTTATAATCAAGATGTATTTTGTTCTGAATCACGATTTCCAATATTTATGTTACAAGATACATCAGAATGCAGTAGACCCTGAAATAAGCATCTGGATCTAGAATTAGTTTCGAATCAAATAAGATACCAAAAATGACACCCACACTTCCTGTTTAGGATAGTCATTACTTTCCCGTGTTTTCATTACACTACCTATTTACACGAGTTGTTGATTTGTTCCACATTTTAATTGCAGTGCGTACGCTGAAGCTGGTAAAACACCTCGAGCCGGTGGAAATCGAGGAGGAGGGCAACGCCACGTTCTCCTGTGAGCTGAACTACGTGGTTGCTAACGTGGAGTGGCTCCTCAACAACGTTCGCCTCTACTGCAACGCCATCAACAGGATCCAGCACATGGGCACCATGCACAGCCTCACTATCAAGAAGCTGTGGCCACAGGAGAGCAGGGTCACCTTCAAAACAGGCCTCCTCTCGGAGACTACCACCTTAAATGTCAAAGGTCAGTTTGGTCAATAGCTGGGGGGATGTTTTCTTCTAACACCTGTTTCTCGATACATAGAATAACATATAGAACAAATGTGCCGCAAAAAAGTCAAAAACTAGGCCTGCATGATTGGGAAAAGAAACTAATTGCAATTATTTTTGACTGATATTGCTATAGGGATATGATTATTTAGCCACATATCAGACAATTGGAAGACATATGTCCAGAATTGCCTTAGAAGTTTCTAAAGCACGCAAATAAACGTTTTTCTGGACCTCAAATTTCTGAAAAGCATGCACGCTTATTAACTGTGTCTTTGGCTGCAGAGCGCCCCGCCGTGTTCCTTAGGTCTCTGGAGGATGTAGTAGGAGAAGAGCAAGGGGAGGTCTGTCTGCAGTGTGAAATTCTAAAGATACGGTGACCCCCGTGTGGAGGAAAGATGGTACAGTCCTGACCGCTGATGATAAACACGAGTTACTCCAGTTTGGGAAATCCATGGCAATGATCATCCACTCCTGAGCAAGGAGGACGCTGGACATTACACCTGTGATCTGGGAACCAGCCAGACCAAGGCCAAAGTTACTGTGCATGGTGAGTAGGAAGACATTAGACCTGTTGACAACCGGGCTGCCAAATAATCAATTTATTGTCAAACAACTATTCGTAGGAAAACTTACGAGTAGTTCTCGTATTTCCAGTCAACACATGCAAACATTATTTGAATATAAGAAAAGTAAATCTAAAAGAAACTCAAAATGGACTTCCATGTTCGCTCATGGGTAAAAGTTTAGTGTTTTTGGAACAACCATTCAAACCAATCTCCACCCATTGTGGACCCCAGTTGTTTTCTATACTTACTGGTTCACAATTATATGTAAAATATTGTGCATTCTTTTTCATATGTAGGGTGAATAAAATGATAGAAGAAATGGGGGAAATGTTTTAATTTTGAGCCTAAAAAAACGTTGTTTAGAACTGACAGTTATGTTACAGTAAATGTTTCCCCGTTCTGTATTGCTACTCTCTTCTTTGTTATCATATCTCTCTTCAGACTTACACATCACTATTGTTCAACGCATGAAGACAACATCTGTTCTGGAAGGCGAAATCTGCACCTTTGAATGCAACCTCTCTCATAATGTCGATGAAGAACCTTTCTGGACCATTAATGGCCAGGTGATGGTAACCGACAGCCGACTCCAGGTTATCAACAATGGTCGTAACTATAAGATGACCATAGAGATGCTATGCTAACGGATGCTGGCGACGTGGTCTTCACAATTAAGGATCTAAGCTGTAGGACCATGCTCTTCGTTAAAGGTAAATACCTGTGTCACATTAGTTTTAGATTATTTTAAGTTAAGTTTGTGTAGGTTTGTAGGAGTTCCCTGTTCTTGATGCCCTGTTACTGACTGAGTTTTGGATAAGGAAGTAACAGATGAGCTTTGGTAACTGCAAATTATTAAACATTTTCCCAAATAAATGAAAATAGAAGTGGGCCCGGGCACCTTCCCTTGGACACCACATCTTCGCTTTCTGAGAAGTTTGAGATGAAACACATCCTGCTTCATACCACACAAATAAATAGAACATGCATTGGTAAATGTAGTTATACAAATGAATGTGCATTTCCTTCCTTTAGAGAAGCCAGTGCACATCTTCAGGGACCTGTTGAATGTCAAAACGGTACCGGGCGAGGACGCAGAGCTGAGCTGTGAGATCACCAAACCAGAAGCCACCATCCGTTGGCTGAAAAATGGCCACTTCATCCGACCGAGCCCCAAGTATGAGATGAGTGTAGAGAAGAACTTGGCACGATTGGTGATCAAGAACACCACCATCAACGACTCTGGAGAGTACTGCTGTGAGGCCGACGGCATCGCCACACGGGCCAAGCTCGACATCAGAGGTAGGTGTGGGCTTTCAAAACAAATGTGAGGGGAGCTTTATTAACAATACTATTTAGTGTTCTTAAATACATTGTTTTGCAATGCTGCTCCCCGGGCGCTGTGCAATAGCTGCCCACTGCTCCTACTAGTTAGGATGGGTTAAAGGCAGAGAACAAATGTCACTGTGTGTGCTGTGTGCTCTGCATGTGTGACCATTAAAGAGGGTTTCATCCCTCCGATTCTAGTGTTATGTCCTATTTGCCATATGGATGGTCGACTGGAGTATGAACTCTGCGCTTAAACAACTTGGAATTTGACAATGTCCAACTTCTTACCTTGAAGTGTTAATGTGCACAATGCAATGCAAAAAATAAGTAAAACCTATGCCTGTCTGTGACAAAAATATATTTCTTTGGCCTGTGTACACATAGTTGTTCTCTCAAATGTTCTTATTGGAATCTTAAACATTTTCGTGAATTATTTAAGTGCAGAGAAGTTTAAAGAGATTGTCTACCAAAAGTCCGTTACATTATAACATTGTCGACACATTTTGACATCAATTGACGTGCAGAACAGTAAATTAAAGTTATATTTAATTAAATAAATGCAAATTTACTTCTGATTACCTTTAAATTGATGGTTGTTCATCTGGATTCCTTGAAAGTTTGGTCATTTCAAATGGAAAAAGTTTTCTGGATTGCAGCATAAATGTGAAGCTAAACATTATCCCTTTCAGAACTCCAGCACACATTTGCGAGGGAGTTGAGGGAAACACGAGCCGAGGAAAAGGACAAAGTGACTCTGGACTGTGAGACCAGGCAGCCGGCCAAGCGGGTGACCTGGCTGAAGGGCATGGTGGAGCTGAGGTCCGGCAGGAAGTACGTCATCAGGCAGAAAGGCGTATTACTGTCTCTGACCATCACCTGTCTGGAGAATTCGGACATGGATGTTTACACGTGTGACGTCGGTACCATGCAGAGCCGAGCACAGCTGACTGTGCAGGGTGAGAACATGGGGCACTGCACTTCTACGGTTCAGGGGTGATACATTATACCTAGGTCAAATTATAGTTGGGCTAAAGGTACTTAAGGCCACATCAGGACAGATCTTTATGTTAAAAATGTGGAAGAAGCACAAATAATACAATGTATCCACCTTATTAATCAGGATTGTGCATCATTCCAATTTTAAAGCAATTTGATGTTTTTAAGGCAAAAAAGTGGAGTCGTTATATTGGCATCGCCAAATCCCCTTCTCGGTTAACCAGCGAGATAAACACTCTCACAGCAAAACTCAGGACCACAAAGTGATGTTTAGTAGCTTTACTAAGCAAGCAGTGTGAAACTGAAAAAATACATGACATACATAACAATAACATATACATAGATATACTCCAAGACAGCATGAAATTAGGTCAATGCCAAAGTATAAATGCAATGTTTAGGCTATATTGTATATACAGTACAACAACTACAAAAATGTAAGCTTGGATAAATGATCACAATAATGCACTCAGAGCAAAGATATTTAATGTAGAAACATAAAAACGTACAGGTAATGCCTTCTCAAAGGCTATGAACGATGGATGGCACCGGATAAACAGACATCACCTTCACTGGAGCACACATGCCATTTTAAAATGTCTTGAGCTAACTTCCTGTCACATGGGAACTAAAAAGAACTGCTTCCTGCAGTATGGGTAGTAACCAGAAGGAGTCACTATAACGCACCACATAATTGGCGAAGCCAGAACAGTCGTCGTTGACTATTTGTTTAGAAAATATAATATTTTCTCGATAAAATGTGACCTACAATCGATGCGTTCTTCTTCTTTTGGTCTTCTATCCGAATACAGCTACTGTAAATTAAGTTGATGGGATATCTGACTCTTCTATCTTTTCCACGTTTCACTCAGGTCAAAAGGTGTTGATCCTGGATGAATTGGAGGATGTTGAGTGTCTGGAAAGCGACACGGTCACGTTCAGGTGTCGAATTTGTCCCAGTGACTACATCGGGGTCAAATGGTATCTGGACGAGACTCTGCTGTACACCAATGACCTCAACGAGATCCAGATGGTGCCCGGAGGATACCACACCCTCACATTTAGACAACTCGCCCGCAAAGACACCGGCACCATCTCGTTTGCAGCGGGGGACAAAAGATCGTACGCCTCGCTGTTGGTTAGAGGTAAGGCTTTAATCCAGAGGTGGGAAGTAGTGGAGTACAAATACTTCGTTACTGTACTCAAGTACATTCTTCTGGTATCAGTACTTTAGTCCACTACTTATTTTTTTGACAACTTTTTACTTTTACTTCTTACATTTTGAACCAAATACCTGTACTTTCTACTTCTTACATTTTCCAAACAGGCTGGTTCCTTTAGTTTGAATGTGTGTTTGGTGGCGTGATCATTATTATTTAGAGTCATTGCGTGCCTATTGATTTGAACATGATCCATGTATCCAGCATTTCCTGGTCTTCTCTAAAGAAGAGGGACCAATGAAAACGTTGCCGTTGTTCAGCATGGAAACATTCATTAGCTAACAATGACATTATTGTTCTATTAATATAAAGGGAGGTCAGGTACTCTTTAAAACAGCTGGTAGTTATGGTTACTTTTTACTTAAGTACATTTCAAAGCCCATACTTCTTTACTTTTACTTGAGTAAAGAACTTTAGTCAGTACTTCTACTTCTACCAGAGTATTTTTAAACACGAGTATGTGTACTTCTACTTGAGTAAAGGATGTGTGTACTTTTGCCATATCTATCTGACTGACAGTTTTTAGCGTGTGTTCACGTCACATTTCCTGATTTGCATTTATTTTCCCATGTTTTTAGAGAGGCGCCCAACCCTTATTAAAGCGCTGGAAGACTGTGAGGCAATTGAAGGAGGGGGGTTGGTTTTATCTTGTGTGGCCTCCAAGCCGTGTCACATCCTGTGGTACAAAGATGGCTGCCTGATGTGGAACTCCTCGAGATATGCCGCCAGTCGTTCAGGCTGCGAAGCACGACTGACGATTCGGGAAGTCTGCAACAACGATGCCGGGGTCTATGAGTGCAGCGCTGGATCGGTCACCACCAGGGCTGTCGTCACGGTCAGAGGTACGAGGAGTATTTTATTAAAGGACTGGGATTGCTTACTTTTGCCTAACATTAACCTGTCAATATTATAAAAAAGATATTTGAATGGTCAATTTCGACTCCAAATTCAATCATATATAATTAGCAATCAAATATTTATTGCCTGAAGATAAACACTAATTAATAATTTTTCATGAATATTTAAGTCATATCAATGAATTAGGTAATGGTTTTAAAAAGATTGCGAATATATTTTGTATGATTTTACAACCATTTTAAGTCTAATAATGTAAGATTTCTAAACTTCGAGAAAACAGAATGTCCTACTAAGTTGTGTATTATGTGTAAATAATGAATAGGATGCCTGTTAAACTGAAAATAAAAACAAAACAGTCAGAACAAATAAAAAACTGTATTTCTCAATATCCCATGGATCCTCCTTAGACAGACTAACAGTGTAAACACAAATTAGTCACTTTAACAATATGAGAGATTGATTAAAATATGCCTCACCTCATGGTCCTCAATAAAAGGGTGTGGCTCTACTGCAGTCCATTTAAGATGATGTGGAGCACTGTGATTGGCTCATAAACATCCAATGAAATAAATGTGAGCATTCGGGTGGAGTCAGATGACAGTTAACATAGATCTAAACATCCTAGAAAAGTTTTTTATTAATACATCTTGTAGCGGCAAAAACTCCCTATGAGTAATGCCGCTGGGAGGCTAACACTTGCTCTTCGCTGTGACGCGTTCCATATAGAGTCCGTAGTCATTTGTAGTCCATGGTGTTTAATAAAAAAACAATATACAACTCCAGACCACACGGTCAACAGAAAGTATCCGAGCAATTCACCCTCTCCTCTACGTCATATCCCAATACCGGCATCCAACAGGTGACCTAAATACCAATAAACCACACCCACGTGACCATTGCCGGAAGTGGCAAACAATAAGAATTAAACGTGAAAAAGAAATGAAGATAATAATAGAAATAATAACAATGGCAGACGAGCATTTTGGCTCCTACAAGTCTGTTGGTAGGAGCGATATATATAAAGGATTAACTGTATATAGAAGGTATAAGTAAAATGTTCAATATCATTATATTTCTCCTTATTTTTGAACTTTTCTTTGTTTTTCCTCTGCTTTTAGCCATCCCAGCAGAGTTCACCCAGAGTCTGGAGCCTGTGGAGGCCAGAGAGGGGGAGACGGTGACCCTGAGCTGTGAGTACTCGCTGCCTGGGGTCCCGTTCCACTGGAAGAGAGGCTTAGAGAGCCTTAGGCCTTCAGACCGGGTCCTGATGAAACAGAAGAAGACCCTCATCACCCTCACCATCAAAGCCCTGAGGCCTGCAGACTCAGGAGAATACACCTGTCAGTGCAGAGACCACCGCACCACGGCCAGCCTCAAAGTCCAGGGTCTGTTGTTCACTTTGCACTTTACATGATGTTAACTACAACATTCACAGTTTCATCAAAACAGTCGTTCACAGGAGTGTGTTTCAAGGTCAATTCAGCCATTTCTGTCTGATTTTCACATGTTTGCTGTTGTGCTCTGCAGTAATATTGATGAGGCATTAACTCAAGCTTTTGTCTTGGAGTGCAGCAACTGGAAGAACATTTGAACTAAAATCACACATGAAAAATGTTTTTACGTTACAGAACAAAACCCAAAATGTCACAATAGTTCTGAAAGTGTTTCTTAGATTTGTCTTTATCAATATAACTATTTGTATTGTAAAATATCTCAAAGTGTAAACAGGGTTAACGTTCTTTATTTACCTTAATGGTGTTTAATACAGTATATTCAAAGTAAACCAGGTTAAATTCATTTATCTTTTTTTCGCTCTGTATAATGTTCATTCCCTGGGGGCAAATAGTTGCTGGGTAAACAATATAGAAAGGAATGGAGTTTGTACAATATGTTGATTTAATTTAGTCCAAGTTTGGCATTAATGGGCTTCTTGTATTCATGCATCCAAAACAGTAAATATGTTTTTCTTTAAATGGGGCAAATAGGCTGTTCTATGCCCTTAGCCGGGTATTGTGCACGACCTTGAGAGTTAAAATGTTATATAGTTCCATGTTTTTCTGACTAGCTGGCACAATATCTATGTAATGCATCCCAATGCGTCAAATTTTCTCCAACACTGAGCCTTTTTTCTTCTTCCTCTTAATGTATTTAGGTCTTAATGTGTACATATGTGTATATACACATATACACATATATACATACATACATACATACATATATATATACATATATTTTTGTTATGTATTCGGGATTGTGGGAAACGGTATTTCGATCTCTCTGTCACACAAACTGAAAGATTGACAATAAAGTTGACTCCTCTGGTTTTGCAGCCATCCCCATCACATTCGTCCAGCAGCTGAAGAGCTGCAGGCGGAGGAGGGGAACAACGTGCTGCTGCGCTGTGAGCTCTCTAAACCTGGAGTTCCTGTGGAGTGGAACAAAGGACACGAGCTGCTGAAGAACGGAGTGAAACACCAGATGAAGAGGAGGGACACCATGCTGGAGCTGCTCATATGGAAACCTGTTCCTGAGGACAGCGGGCTCTACAGCTGCGTGTGTGCCGACCAGAGGACGTCCGCCACCGTCAAAATCAACGGTAGGACACAAACACACAAATGGGAAAGTGAGTTTAGTATAACAATAGCATAATTAGTGCTGTACTGAATGTCATTTGTTCAACAATTGTAGCTGCAATTGAAATGTTGCATTTATTAAGCAAAAATAAGTTACGTGATATTTTATGGTGACAGACATTCAAAGCTTACATTTACCTTAAAATAATCCTCATATGCATAAAGTTATTAATTGGATTAATCAAGTTAAATGCACTCTTGTAAATGAATATAACTTGTCAGTTTTTGTTAACATGCAATCTAATTCTACAAGTAGTATTATATCAAAAAGTATTAGATTAGTCTAATCTTTATCTGTAAATAAAAATGTACTGTTGTTTGTGTGGGAACAGACCAACAGTATGAGAAATAACATTGTGTATCTTTCCCACTCTCGTGCTAAGGCTCTTGATTAAGCAAACATCTAATAACATTTAATACAAGCCTAGTAGAAGTGTATTTATCTTCCTCAATAGTGTTTAATCCTGACCCTTGTCCCCCCGTATCCCCTCAGCTCTGCCGGTCACCTTTAAGCAGAAGCTGAGGAGCGTGGCGGTGGAGGAGGGAGGAACGGCGGCTCTGCGCTGCGAACTATCCAAACCCGTTCCCTTTGTGGAGTGGAGGAGACGAGGCAACGAGGTGCTGACCCACGGAGAGAAGTACCACCTGAGGCAGAGAGACGTCCTGATGGAGCTCAGGATCTTTGAGGTGACGCCGGAGGACAGCGACATCTACACCTGCATCTGTGGAGACATCGAGAGCACCGCCACGCTCACCGTCAACAGTAAGGGGCAGGGAGTTCAAACTGAGACAACGTTGGGTTTTTAATCAACCAAATGTCTATCAGGGGTCAATGAGTGGAATATTGGTAGTTAACTCAGATGAATATGAGTATTTTGATTCATGACTACATTCATTTTAAGCCACAAACCCGTTTCTTATGTAATTAGTTTTGTGCTTAATGTTAAATTCCAAAATACCTTACCTTATCTAAGACTTATAAAACAAAAATATATACTACATATAACAAAACACATTTTATTTGCCAACTCCAGAAATAGAACAGAAATAGGCCACAAGTGGTCAAGTAAAAATAGAACAGAAATAAAATCAATGTACAGTTGTGGTAGAAACCCACTATGGGCTAAAAACAAAACAAAAACGAAATATAGTTTTCAAATCAGGATATCAAAATGGACATGAATGATCACATGTAATCATATATTTTGAAAAGTTATGCTGCAATAGATGACTGCAAAGTTTGAATACGACACATTCATGTTTTATTTTTTACATCAAAGCCTTAAAGACTCATTTTGTATGTAGACAAAATGGAAAATCAGTCAATAAGTAGATTTGTTTCCCATAATTGGTCTCCATGTTTTTATGTACCATGAGATGACCTGCCTTTCTCTCTGCCTCTCAGTTCTCCCCGTGACCTTCAGGCAGAAGCTGAGGAACGTGCAGGTGGAGGAGGGTCAGAGCGTGTCTCTGAGCTGTGAGCTGTCTAAGGCGGGGGTCTCGGTGCAGTGGAGGCTGGCTGGAGATCTGCTGCAGAGCGGGGAGAAGTTCCAGATGAAGCAGCGCGAGGCCTGCGTGGAGCTGACCATCAGAGAGGCCGAGCCCGAGGACAGCGGCGTCTACAGCTGCGTGTGCAGAGAGCAGAAGACCAAGGCCACCGTCAAGGTCATCGGTGAGTTTAAATCAAACCAGTGCAGGAAAACACACTCTCTACTTTCTTAGTTTTTCAGTTTGGCATCAGGTTTGCCATTATCGTGATAACTCAGGAACGCCTGGAGGGAGTTACTTCAATTTGGCAGACATATTCACTTGGAATCAGGGAAGAACACTGTGGGGGAAACTTCTGAGCAATTGGAAACAGGACTCAGAGAGGCACGAGGAGAGCTGGAGCTTTGATGGCAAACACTGACGGTTTATTTGGAGTTACGGCCGGAGAATTGACAAGACAGCTGGTGTGTCACGAGTTGACACAGCGGTTGCTAAACCAATTCTGAAGAATCTTCTGCAGCTCGAGGTTTTAACTAGTTCGGAGTGTAATAATCAACATTCTTCATCAGTGAGACTAAACAATTATGGACCCTGAATCTAACTAGAGCTCTCGTCCATAGGAAAGAATGTGCGCCAGGGAACCTTCGTCTCTGAACAGTAAACTACCTCATGGCGCTTGTGCTCTGTCATAGATTGGCAACAACAATGCGCCCAAGCTGCTCCTTCTTAAGAGAGATAGCAGCAATACCCAAGGCCGTAGAACTATGCCGTGGAAAGGAGACTGTAAAGAGAGAAAACGATGAACTGGGTCGAAGGTTGAATACCTAAGCAAATTATTCCCTAACAAACACACAAACAAACAAATCCCATTGAGTAAATATAAAGTAATTTTGTGTGTTGAAGAAACCTTCTATGTTTATATTAGTTTGGCATCAGGTTTGCCATTATTGTGATAACTCAGGAACGCCTGGAGGGAGTTGCTTCAGATTTGGCAGACATATTCTGCTTGGTTTATTTTTGTATTCATTTATTTCACACACACAAACAAACACACCCCATTAAGTAAATAAAAATGACTTTTGAGGGTCTGGCAGAAACCTGTAATGCCTCATAGACAACATTTTTGGAGTAAAGTGAATACAAAAAAAAGTACTTAATATGAGTTTTTGATAGCAATCTTTTTTTCACAACGTAAATGTTTTTCACAGTATTTTCAAGTCTCATTCGGAGGTCAAAGGTCACAGGCAGCAACATTGGTATTACACAGTGATTTATATATTCTATAGAATGAGAACATGTTGATTACATATACATAACAATACAGTTCACACAGTGTTGTATTTAAGGTCCTTGTCATATCAAAACAAATATTGAAGTTAGTTTTATATAGAAGAAGAATAATTTATTTTAATTTGTCACAAATGTCCACTTAGAGTCTAAGTCTTAGACCCAGAGATTAATAAATAGAGTTTGGAGGCCAGAGATCAAAAGTCTCTTGTGACTTGTGATTTAGGGTCATAACACATTTCTACTAGGATAAAATAATGAAGATAGGACATTTTGAAAAGATATACACTTCAACTTGATTGGTTTACAGAGGCATACAACCTACTCAGTTAATCGAGTTAGAAGTGTATTGAACCACCTGTAAAATGCCTCTTTAATGATCTTCCTTTTGCTCTCATGTTGAATCAGGACTCTGTGTTTTGTTCCTCAGCGGTTCCCGCCACATTCAGAATGAGTCTGAAGGGTGTGGAGGCGGAGGAGGGCAGCAGTGACTCTTCGCTGCGAGCTGTCCAAGAAAGGCGTCCCGGTGCAGTGGCAGAGAGACGCTGAGCTGCTGTCAGAGCTCACAGGTCGAGGGAAGTTTCAGATGAACCTGGAGGGAAAGGTGGCTCAGCTGACTGTCCTCCACGTGCAGCCAGAGGACGCAGGGAGGTACAGCTGCTCCACAGGAGAGGAGAAGACCTGCGCCGAGCTCAGAGTCAAACGTGAGTGTGAAGAGAAGAAAGACTGAAGAGGATAACACAGTTTATATCTGTGGACCATATTAGCACTGCTGTACTTTTAAAACTATGTGTTTTGAACTCTTAACCTTTTTAAAAACGGTTCCATTTAAAGTGAAAACAGAGATGTTAAACGGTCAAAGTGGACATTTCAGTCAGACAACTCACGTGTTTCTTAATATGTTATTATAAGCAGCATATAGTTTGATTTTGGCGTCTAGGCTCGGGCCCCATCACTCCACAGATATACAAAGAACATTGAGTGATGATTAGATAACTATCCCCCGAGCCTACAGGTGGAAGCTGGGGTGGAGCTGGGGTGGAAGCTGGGGTGGAAGCTGGGGTGGAGCTGGGGTGGAAGCTGGGGTGGAGCTGGGGTGGTGGGGGGGAAGGGCGAGCAGCAGCAACATGAAACACAGCAGCAGGAACATGAACGTAGCAGTAGCAAGTGAACACAGCAGTGCAGCAGCAGCATAGCGAGGCAGAGGCAGGAAGACCTGGCAGCTTAAATAGAGCAGCATGTTTAGGAGAATGTGTTTGGTTGGTTGTAAGAGGGACGAGGTGCGTCACGTGTTAATGTATCATTGGTGCTCGAGTTGACTGCCTGAACTAGCTCGCAGGCTTCGCTCCATGTATGGAATAGTTTTGAAGAGGAAAGGAACAACTGGCAACCAAGTAACAAAGGGGAGAAGGAAGGTGATACAAAACAAAGAGGAAACAGCAAAACATATACTAGAAACAAACTGGGATGGTATGAGGAACACGAGGACTAACCAAGATACAGAGTCAGATTTTATACCAACATTAAAATGGTTTATTGTAAGCTAATGTTCTTGCAGGATTCTTGCTGATTTGAGTTTGTATCTTCATGGTTGATGGACTTATTGCAATTTGATTTGGATCAAAGTGTCAGCTAAATGAAATGTAATGTAAAAGCCAACCCTCCTTCATCACTGATACTCATAGGCTGTACACCATGGATACAAATGGGTCGATAAAAGTCAAGTTTATTCTGTCTCATATGATGTTTTATTGAATCTTTTGTACATATACGGACAATAACGTTCTTTCCTAAACAACAGCTCTTCCGGTGACGTTCAAGCGAGAGCTCGTGCTCCTGGAGGTGAAGGAGGGGGACGGAGGGGTCTTCTGCTGCGAGATCTCCAAACCTGGAGCTCCTGTGGAGTGGAAGAAAGGCCGAACTTCTCTCAAACCTGGAGACAAATACGAGATGAAGCAGGAGGGACCTTTCACTAAACTCATCATCAACAGCGTGGAGGAGAGCGATGCTGGGAAATACACCTGCAAGACCAAAGACAGCCAATCCACCGCTGAGCTCTCCGTCAGAGGTGAGACACAAGCATCTCAATCCTCATTATTATGTGAAGCACAGTTATAGCTCTATTGAATATTGCTAACAATAGTAACTGGCCACTTTTATTCAGAGTAAATTGACAATGAATGCTAATGTATGCTAGGTTTGCAAAGGCTCACAACATCTGTACTTTTTAAGGAAACTTAGACGCTTTAATGTGGACAGAACTATGCTGATATTATTTTATATAACCTTAATCCACATTATATTGACATTGTGTATTTTGGGAGGTTCATTGCCTTTACAAAACAAGGACAAACTGGACAGAGTTGTCAAAGTAGAATGCAGGAATAATGGGAAAATCAATGTGCAGTTTAGCTTACAGTACATACTGATGTCTTCATTTGATATGGTTATATAAGGCTTTTGTTGGTATTTGCATCACGGATGGTTGTTTTTCATATTCATGTGCAAAGAAAATTCCTCTAAGGGCATTTGGGGTTTATTAATACATTGAATTTTCCCCAATGTGTCCAACAGAATCACCTGAGCACAGACGTCAAAGAGGTCAGCTCTAACATAGTACAATTAAATAATAAAATAGACCCATTAGCGTTGGGTGAGCTCCATCATGTACCTTCATATCTGTTTACTGTACATTACCTCTCATGAGCTCATTGAAAACACACAGACATTGGGATGTTTAGGCAAGATTTTGCAATATGATACATCCCAAACAGCTCTGTAACTGAACTCTATCATTAGTATCTTTCATATAACAGATATTACATGTTTTTATGTAATATTGGATCATATTATCCATTCCAGGGTTCATAGTTAGCTTTAGAAATCCATTATGAGCATGACAGATAGTCTAGTGAACACACCTGCTGTGTTGCTCATACCACTATCATGTCACTTCCATGTAATATTGATTATGTTCATTCAAAAGCACCTTGCATGGTAGCCCACTGTGTGAGTGTGTCTGATATTTTCTGTGTTAACAGGTTCACCACCGAGCTTTAAGATGCCGTTGGTGAGTCAGGAGGAGACGGAGGGGAACTCTGTGGTTCTTCGCTGTGAACTCAACAAACCCGCCTCCTGTGTGGAGTGGAGGAGAGGAGGGAGCTGCTGAGGAACGGAGACAAATACCAGATGAAGAAGAAGGAGCTGCAGGTGGAGATGAAGATCTGTGACATCACTCTGGACGACGCTGGAGATTATATCTGTTCATGTGGAGAACAGAGCACGACAGCTAGGATCTCTGTGAACGGTGAGCACTGCTAACAATACAATAACCTGGATTGTTTTGCTTCAGGGCTCATGAATACACAGTATATAAAAAAGGTCAAACATTAGCATTCTATAGACTGAATATAAGAAGTGGAAGTAATTGTCATGACAAAAGTACATCTGTTTGAGGACAATGGTTTTGAAGCCTCTTGCATATCGGGTTTTGGAGTGACTAGAGAGGGTGGAGCTAAGAACCACCCGAACACTAAACAAGTAATTTTTTGTCGTCTCAAATGCAAAAAAATTAACTTTTTTAAATTATAAGATGAAAACATGGAGAGCTCTGTTATCCACTCATCAATCACAAGGTAGCCCCGCCCTAAGCAGGAAGCTTAACAGCTTACTTTTTTTTTTTTTAAACTAATACAAAACTCCAAATTATTGATACAGAATATCTGATGTTACTGTAGGATTAATTTAACCTGTTTATGCAAAGGTTTTTTCCTCATGTATATTTATACACTACAGTATTTGACCACAAGAGGGTAGTATTTGCCAGACTATAGGTTAACACTGGTCAGGTGTCTAAGGTCACAGGTGAACAGGAAATCTTGCCACAGACAAAGGAATTCAATTCAAGAAACTCAGGCCCAATCCCAAACCACCCCCTACACCCTACCCCTATACACACTACCCCTCCGTTTGCGCGTTCGCGCGGAGGGTCCGCCACATTAAGTGCTGTTCCAAACCAACGAGTGTGGAGGGGGAGTGGGTTATCAAGCCATCAAACAGCGAGTCTGCATCGGTGCTGACTGGAGACCGGTCTCTACCTGACCGGACTCAACGCTGTGTGTGTCCGTCAGGAAACACGCTGTGTACAAGTAGTTCCTGCAAACATCCACTGATACACTGCGATGTTAACAACCTCATGATAACCTCATATTTGATAACTTAGGATCATATACCTGTGTTTAGTCTAGAAAAAGGTAAATGTGTGCATTTTATTATAAAGTTGTGTATATTTACAGATTGTTGCAAAAACTAAGAAGCTTATAAAAATCAGGTTTAAAACTAAAAGAGCTTTACAAAAAAGTAACACAATTAAAGATGTTTGGAGTTTTATTTTAGTTATTAATTGTAATGTTTTGTCTAAGAGAAGCTGATTTGAAACCGTTGTTACATACATGTACAGTTACGGCATTTCCTGTTTCTGCCGGAGAGAGGGGAGTTGGTCCCAAAGCTTGCCGCTGTATTTACTCCCTCCATCTGACAGGAGGGAGCCTCGTTGAGCTGCGAGTGTCACTCCACGGAGGGGGAGTGTGTAGGGGTAGGGTGTAGGGCGTGGTTTGGGATTGGGCCTAAACAGAAAATAACCCTGGATTACTCATTTCTGTCTCCTCACTTTGCAGGAAGGAAAAGGTAATATCATCCAAATAGTTATTTTTTAGATATTCACTCACTTTCTTTTTTCACTTACAGCTAGTGTGGCTTGTTTTGTCTCCTCTTTCTTTGAAAAAAGTTAACATTTCTTTCTGTGAAGATGTTTCTGATCTTTTCTTTTCTATTCTACTTATTTATTTGGCTAATTTTGTTTTTATTTTGTGTTTATTCCAAAGAAACCATTCACCTAAACTAAAGCAGAAATAATGCTACTTAATTCAAATAAGTATTATCAGCTTAATGTACTCAATCATCAAAAGTAAAAGTACTAATGTGACAGAATGGAAATATAAAATACATACACGTTTTTTATGTTGTAATTCTTAAATAAGGGGGCATATTTTAAGGTAAATTAATAGTATAAACATCTTATATACATCACCAAGATCATGTTATTTATGGTAAAACTAACTACAAGCGTCAAATAAATATACCTTTGTATATTCCCCATACAGCTTTCTTAATTTGACTTATCACTTGAGACTAGAAAGCAGTAAAATCCCCTAAACTATAATATTTGTCTAAATCATTTTGGTGTTCCTCCTGCAGAGCGGCCCGTCAGGTTCCTGCAGGATCTGAAGAACGTGCAGGTCCAGGAGGGGAACGCAGTGACGCTCAGCTGCGAGGTCTCTAAGGTCTCTCAGGTGCAGTGGAGCAGGGGGGCCACGCTGCTGACCCCCGGGGGGGAGAAACACCTGATGAAGCAGAGCGGATCCACCCTGGAGCTCCACATCAGGAAGAGCCAGCCGGAGGACAGCGGCTCCTACAGCTGTGTGTGTGGAGAGGCCCGAACCACAGCTACTGTCATCATCACCGGTGAGTTACACGATGTGACAGGAAACTTATATTGTGTTTTTGTAATCTGCATGTTGTCATGGATCGATTATGAGATGCTGTCCATCCTGTCTTTATAGGAACAGCACACACAAACACAGAGTCTCAAAGAGTCTACTTTTAGTCATTTTCTAACTCTTTGTAGTTGTAGTAGTTTTTCATGTTTTAAAAAAATGTGTTATGTCTTCGTAGTCATTGTATTCATTTTTAATCTCGTTTCTATATTGACATTTTGTGGTCCTGTTGTGTCTTGGTGGTTTGTTTCATGTCCATTTGAGACATTTTGCAACTCTCATTGTTATGGTTGTGTGTCTTTTCAGTCATTTTGTGGTTGTTTTGTGTATGGTTGTGGTCATTTTACATATTCTTAAGTGATATTGCACTTCCTTTTTGTATTTTGTTTAGGCTTTGAGTCTATTGACTGTCGTTGGTATGAATATTTTTTTAATATTTTCAATATACCCATATTTTAAGTCAATTTCAGAATGTTTGTGGTTATTGGTTTCTCCTTGTAGTTGTTTACAACACACTGATGTAAGTCAGACCCCATGACTCCTTTAGACCCTTTCAGTAATCCATCCATGCATGTTTAACAGTATTCTCCGTTCCCCCCACAGCCATCCCGGTGACTTTCAAGCAGAAGTTGAAGAACCAGGAGGCGGTGGAGGAGGGCGCTGTGACGCTGCGCTGCGAGCTTTCTAAAGCCGGCGTCCCCGTGGAGTGGAGGAGAGACGCTCAGCTGCTGAAGGAGGGGGAGAAGTATCTGATGAAGCAGGAAGGCCGGATCGCTGAGATGCAGATCAGAAACCTAAAACTCACAGATCTGGGGGAGTACAGCTGCTCTGTGGGCACCGCTGTGACCTCCGCCGACATCAAAGTCAGAGGTATGTTGTACCACACTTTCAGTACTTTTTGTAGGGTATATGTATTCACAATCACATATATCCAGTTTTGATATTCCTCCTGTGCTCTGCTGCCCATCAGATTCCTGCCGAGTTATTTTCAGATTTGCTTTAATTTCTTTCTTTGTGCTCCCTCAGAAATCCCTGTCACCTTTAAAGAGGAGCTGGAGGATGTGGAGGTGAAGGAGGGGGACAGCGGGGCGTTCTGCTGCCAGATCTCCAAACCCGGAGCTCCGGTGGACTGGAGGAAGGGAAGAGTCGTCCTGAAACCTGGATATAAATACGAGATGAAGCAGGAGGGACGTCTCACTAAACTAATCATCAACAACATGGAGGAGAGCGATGCTGGGAAATACACCTGCAAGACCAAAGACAGCCAATCCACCGCGGAGCTCACCGTCAGAGGTAAAGTAATGAAACATGATATCCAAACGTTTCATAGATATCATTCCCTATTTGATATCAATGGGATTAAATGTCCAGTCATTTTGTGAATGTTTGTGGATATTTGCTTCTCCTTTTAGTCGTTTCTGCTTCAATTTTAGACTTTCTATGATGTTGTTTTTGGTCTTTTTTTTTTGTCGACGTAGGAATGCATCTCTTTGTCATTTTAGTCGCCATTTAGTTGTTTTTGTTCTTTGGTAAATTGTCATTCATTTTGTGTTCGTTCTCTGTCCCTTATGGTTGTTTTAACTTTTGTGACTCTTACATTTGTATTGTTTGTCACTTTGTTCTTGGTCATTCAGTGGTTCTTATGTCTGTGGTCATTCTTACAATATGTGTATTTGTTTGTGCTCTTTCACTAATCCATCCATGCATGTTAAACACTATTCTCTGTTCCCCTTCCCTGTTGTTTTACATAGGATTAAAATAACTTACAAAAAAGGTAAATTAAATGTTTTATTGAAATCTTAGAAATGAAGAGACCTGCAAAAAATGTCAGTATGTGGTTGAGTCAATCAGTTTTGTCAAACTAATGAATCAAACATTTTTAAAACAGTAACCATTTCTCTTTTCCTCCTCCGTCAGCTCCTCCGATCACCTTCAAGACGAAGCTGAGGGCCCAGCAGGTGGAGGAGGAGAACAGCGTGACTCTGAGCTGTGAGCTTTCTAAACCCGGCCTCACTGTGGAGTGGAGGAAAGATCAGGAGCTGCTGAAGAACGATTTCAAATACCAGATCAAAAACAGAAACAGCAGCATGGAGCTGACCATCAAAAACTCCCAGCTGCAGGACAGCGGCCTCTACAGCTGCTCGTACGGAGACACCAAGACCAGCGCCAACATCACCATCACACGTAAGAGACCACTGTTAAAGTTCAGCTTCTGGTCATCCAAGACCCGACTGGACAAAAAGACGTGGTGCAGGCACGAAACATACTACCAATAGAAATACATTGCTTTTAAAATCGTTCTGTGTGACACGAAAGAAATCGTGTTGGTGAACACGAAGCAATAGATACATTTATTTTGTGACTATTACACGAAATGCCGTGAGACTGGGTTGGGCTAGCATGGCTAGAATGGGTAATCTGTTTGGTATTTTGAGCAAAACACTTCATAGACATGTTTTTAATATATCTGAGACCTATAATATGCCTAAAAATAGTATGATAGGAGACCTTTAATTCAAGAGACACTTAACCTGTTAACATCTTGGAAGAAACAGCGTCTGAGGGCTTCTTAACATTTAACAAACTATGAATGTGTCATACCCACTTAACGGGAAGAAACTCAGCTAACTGACGATATGAACCATTTTTACCGAACAAAACACAAGTCTAACGCCGAGCCTCTGAATTAGCACTAAGCGAAAGAGTGCTAACGCATCATATGAAAGCTGAGATGCCAATGGTATAAGTATCATCACTGTGCGACCAGCGAAAGCCAGCAAAGACAACACACAACTTCACTTTATGGAGCCAAAACGGCAAATACGTCTTACCTTTTTCTGATCAAAAGTTGTTTTTAAGGGCATTAAAACGCATATAAACGCTGCTGAAGGTTAATCCAATGTTTCTGTGTCACTTTGAAATGATTACTGATAATCCATCATCATATTTATGTCAATAACGGAGTTTTCATATAGAGTGTATGAGAGCTGTAACCCAGCTTCCGGTTTTGGGCATGCTGGCTGTGCATCACTCTCATTCACCAATGGTAATGTTTAGATGGATTTAGGAACTCCCTCTCGATTCTAGAACGGAAACTATAATTTACATTTTTTTACAATGTTCAATCTGACTTTTCTACATCCAACTCACAGGTGTATCATTGCTTTGAGGAAAAAGATTATTAATTTATCCCTTTTAGAAGTGAAGATATAGTCATTTGTTCTAGGCATGTCATTTTCGAGCCTGAGACTTGAAAAACAGGCTCAGGGCTCAACAGGTTCAGAAACATGGCTGTTTAATCTGTTGACTGTTAGACTACAATAAAACCTGATGTTCTCCCGCAGCTATCCCGCTCTCCTTTAAGATGGGTCTGAAGAACCAGGAGGCCCCTGAGGGAGGAAACGTGTCCCTGCGCTGCGAGCTGTCGCGGGCGGGGGTCCCGGTGCAGTGGTGGAAGGCGGAGGATCAGCTCCAGCAGGGGGGGAGGTACCAGATGACCCTGAGGGGGAAAACCGCAGAGATGCACATCAGAAACGTCCAGCCGGAGGACGTGGGGGAGTACAGCTGCGTGTTCGGGGAGCAGAAGACCATGGCCGAGGTCAGCGTCAGAGGTACTTGACTCTGGGATCATCAGGTGAAAAACTAAAGAGGGGCTTCAAAACCTGGCAGAGCAGGTGTGGGTGCTGCCGGATTTGGCACCCCCCCAGTAACTTTGTCCAGGATAGTCATACTCCCACCAAAATCACACTGGTGTTTGCTGTTCCCCTTTAGTTCGTGCACACACAAGCATTTGACTCTGGGCTCATCAGGTGAAAAACTAAAGAGGGGCTTCAAAATCTGGCAGAACAGGTGTTGTTGCTGCCGGACAACAGAGGCGGCCAGCTAACCAATCAGAGCAGACTGGGCTCTGGTTTCAGACAGAGGGTGAAAAGAAGTGCTGCAGCACAGGCATTATGAGAAAAATAAAGAGCTTTTTGAACATTAAAACATGGAGACATGTCCCAGTAGAGACACTACAGTAAATAGTAATATGAACCTGAAAATGAGCAGAATAGGGCCCCTTTAAGTGCAGTAACATGCATAATGTGACTGCATTAGCTCAATGCGAAAGAAAATTAAAACATGGAAACATGTCCAACAGTTGACATCTCACAGTCTTGACACTAAATACTAATATGAACCTGAACATGAGCATAGTAGGGCCCCTTCAATGGTAGGAGAACAACATCTATGATAATCACATCAGAATTTTTTTATTTTAGATCCTTAAATTAACTTCCCTTACATCCCGTCTACTCTCCTCCCGTCTCCAGCGGCAGCGTCCGTTTTCTTCGAGAAGGAGCTGGAGAGCCAGGCGGTGATGGAGGGGAAACCTGTGCTGCTGTCCTGCCAGGTCTCCAGCGCCAACGTCCCCGTCACCTGGAAGAAAGATAACGTTGTTCTGGAGGAAGAAGGGCGGTACATCGTGAAGAAGAACGGCCCCACGCACACTCTGGAGATCAAGAAGCTGCTGCTGGAGGACGCAGGAGAATACTGCTGCATCTCCAGAGGAAAGAAGACCTCCGCCAAGATCATCGTCAGGGGTAGGTGGAGAATCATTTTCAGAGTTGGACAGTTCATTTACTCAAGTACAATTTCAGGAACTAAATACTGTATACTTTGACTACACAATGTTTTCAATGCAAATATTGTACTTTTTACTCCTCTACAAATTCAAAGGCTTTTACTGTCATGTGCACAAAAGTGTTTGGCAATAAAAACAATAAACTCTGACGTCCCAGAGTGTAAAATGTATATACTTAAGACATGAAAAGAAATAACAATAGTGCAAGATGAGATAACAAATAAAATACTGCAAGAGAAAGGTGACACAATGGTGCAAATAAAATGCAGACATTTAACTAAATACATGTAAAATAGAGTGTAGCAAATATCGTTCTTTATAATCCACTACATTTATTTTATAACTTTTATTATACTTTTTTTTGTTTGTGTGTAAGGACAGAAGGTTTCTGTGTTCTGAACAGATTGTAAAGCCCAGTGATGACAAATGTGTAATTTGTGATATTGGGAAATAATTGATTGATTGAATATTTAAATTAAGATGAATAAAACCAAATATAATCAACAAATAATTGATTGTGTATAATGTAAGAAACTTTAATAATCCCTTGATTAAATTCCCGCTCCTCCAGCTGCAACATACATATTGAACACTTAGTATTAATTAATAATTACTTTTAACTCTGCCAATGCTGGTTCTGGTTATTTCTTTAACCTAATGTATCACTTTAATACCCATATATATATTTTATACTAACTCATTTAACCTACAAGGCCTTCTCATCTTAATTGTTGTAAACATTTCCCATTCCACCTCTAAAGTGCAGCTGTATATAGCTCCCTCTTCCTCCTCAGAGCGCGTGCGGGTGGTCTCGGAGCTGCAGGGCATCACGGTGACGGCGGGTGAGGACGCCGTGTTCGAGTGCGAGCTGACCCACGCCGATGTGAGCGAGGGGGTGTGGTGGCTGGGCCAAAGCCCCCTGCAGAGGAACGAGATGAACCAGATGACGGTTCGAGGCCGGCAGCAGCGCCTGGTGCTCACCATGACGACGCCCGACGAGACCGGCATTGTGGCGTTCGTGATCGGGGAGGAGAAGACCTCCGCACGACTGCTGGTGGTTCCCAAAGCAACAGGTAAGTGAAGAGAGAAGATGAGGGGTCATTTAGGGAAAAAGAAGAAAATAAATCATTGATTTTAGCAGTGGGGAAATATATATTGGAACAGCAAATTACACGGTACTGATAATAATAATACATGTTATTTATATAGCGCTTTTCCTTGTGCTCAAAACGCTTTACAAGCAAGTAAAGAAGATAAAGACAAGATGAAAGAGTACACTATTATTTAAAGAGACCAGCACATTATAAAAAAGAATAAAATCACATTGGTACACATCTGAGGTATACAAAGTAAGTAGCAGTTATACACGTAAGTGGAACATTTAAAAGTAGGTAGCAGCCAGTAATAACATTAATAAATAGTAAAGAGCACAGAGTATATTTCCCAATTTTATTTTACAACAGTGTTGTTACAGTCTTAAGTAGTGCAAAAAAAGTAAACAGCCAGTAATAGAAATTGTAAAATAGTATATTGCACATAAGAACTGATAATTGCACAATATTGTTTTGGTGGTCTACCCGTGGTGGAAGAAGTACCCAGTTATTTTGATTAGTAAAGAAATGAGTCCTTCTTGTTCAGTGTAGTATTAGAATCCTGCATAAAATTGGAGTTACACAAGTAACTAAAGTTTTCAGAGGATTGTAGTGATTAGTATAATATAAGCTTCCAAAGTGTAGTCTAGTGGAGTAAAGATAAGTAGTAATAGTAGTAGCATAAATGAAGTACTGTAGAATATTTTAATGTTACTTCTTCTTTACTGAATAAATTCCCTTTATTATATTCCACCACTGGAGGATGTCATTTCAGCTAAAAGATTTCCTCCGAACCAGAATTTCTAAAGTGGCATTTTCATTTCAGTTTTGTTCGAGGAGAAGCCTAAAGACGTTGTGATCATGGAAGGAGAGTCGGCCACTCTGTCCTGCATGATCTCGGATTTCACCTCCCCGC
Source organism: Dissostichus eleginoides (assembly GCA_031216635.1). Taxonomy (NCBI): domain Eukaryota; kingdom Metazoa; phylum Chordata; class Actinopteri; order Perciformes; family Nototheniidae; genus Dissostichus; species Dissostichus eleginoides. Next base: position 33,487,188 of record CM062270.1, on the reverse strand, counting down.
TCACCTGGACGCGCAACCACATCCCGCTCAGAGACGGAGAAAAATACGAGATCCGTAAGGAGGGAAAAATCAACCTGCTGATAATCCGTGATGTGGATCCTCTGGATACCGGCACTTACTGCTGCGATACAGGAGATGACCAGAGCAGCGCCAAACTCACTGTAACAGGTAGAAATGCAAACATTTAGATGGTAAAAAGAAAAAACACATTTGCTTGAATGCCTCAACACTTTGAAATTACACCAAATGTGTCTTTCTCCACTTTTTTCAGAGCTCCTCCTTTCTTCCAAGAGGAATTACAGAGTGTGGAGGCTGAGGAGGGAGGATCAGCCTCTCTGTACTGTGAGCTGTCTAAACTTGGAGTCCGATTCAATGGATGAAGAACAGGCTGCCACTGAGAGGCAGCAGAAAGTATGATATCAGACAAGATGGCTGCCTCCTTCAGCTGCACATCAAGGATCTCAAACCTGAAGACAGCGGCAGCTACACATGTCAAGCAGGAAGTGCAGAAACCACTGTGACTGTGACAGTGAAAGGTGAGTATTTGGAAATTATTATTCCTCTGTGTTTGCTATGTTTACAATTAAACACACAACATAATTACTGCAAATGTCACTTTATCAGAATCTCAGTCAGTAGAGATAATGATGTTTCCTCTGGTCATGTGAACATTCGGGAATTCGATTGAAGTCACCGACAGAAATCACCCAGACTGAATTAATGAAATGATTGCCTTTTGTTGCCAGTGCATGAAAAAAGAAATGAACACACTTGATTTGGACGACACAGCACTATTATCTTGCACTGTTATTTATTTTATTTCTAACTTTAAAAGGGATCATTTGAGACTCGTTAAACGTAAACTCATAAGGTCTGATGTCTTGTGCACATTTATTTTTTGTACTAAGGCATGTGAGGCCAGAACACAGACCCTTCCACTTTCCCAAATGACTTCCCATGGATACGATGTTAAACTTAAATGCTTGTTGTTTAATTTTGTTCTCTAGAGCTCCTCCATTCTTCAAGAAAGAATTAAAGCGTGCAGAAGCTGATGAGGGAGGATCAGCCTCTCTGTGTTGTGAGCTGTCTAAACCTGGAGTGTCGTGCAATGGAAGAAGAACAAGCTGCCACTGAGAGCTAACAGGAAGTACGAGATGAAACAAGATGGCTGCCTCCTGCAGCTGCAAATCAAGGATCTCAAACCTGAAGACAGTGGCAGCTACTCGTGTCAGGCAGGAAGTGCAGAGACCTCTGCTACTGTGACAGTGAAAGGTGTGGATGTTTGGAAATATATGATTCATTATAATATGGAGCAAACGCATTCTCACAAATTGTATTTTATTACAATAAGTACAATTTCACTTCATTAGTCTATTACCTTCATATCTTTCCCAGAGCTACCACCATTTTTCCAAGAAGAACTTCAGAATATAAAAGCTGAGGAGGGAGGATCAGCCTCTCTGAGTTGTGAGCTGTCTAAACCTGGAGTGTCAGTGCAATGGAAGAAGAACAGGCTGCCACTGAGAGCTGACACAAAGTATGAAATAAAACAAGATGGCTGCCTTCTTCAGCTCCTTATTACAGAGCTTTCGACTGAAGACAGTGGCAGCTACTCATGTCAAACAGGAAGTGCAGAGACCACTGCAACTGTGACAGTGAAAGGTGTGTGCATTTGGACATTTTAAGTTTTTTAAAGTATCATCAAGCTCTTAATCATAGAAAAAATATATTCTAAACCTGCTCAAGAGTTCCTCATTTATTACAAATATTTGTCTGCATCTTATGTAGCCTTAAGTTGATAATGTCTTAAATGTAATTTCTGTCCTGGTGAGACATCCCACTGTGCTACTCCCTAAATGTTTTTCTATTTTTCACAGAGATTCCAGTATTTTTCAAAGAAGATTTACAGAATATAAAGACTGAGGAGGGAGGATCAGCCTCTCTGTGTTGTGAGCTGTCTAAACCTGGAGTGTCAGTGCAATGGAAGAAGAACAGGCTGCCACTGAGAGCCGGCACAAAGTATGAAATAAAACAAGATGGCTGCCTTCTTCAGCTCCTTATTACAGAGCTTTCGACTGAGGACAGTGGCAGCTACTCATGTCAAGCAGGAAGTGCAGAGACATCTGCGACAGTGAGAGTAAAAGGTGTGCGCATTTGGATAATTCTGACTTTATTAGCGCATTTTTGTCTTAAAACTGCATGCATTTTACTAAGTAACGTACCTCTCATATCAATCCGGTTCACATCACTGTACCTTTCTGTTTTTTCTTGCCGATATACCAGAGCTCCCTCCATTCTTTAAGGAAGACTTAAAAAGTTTGGAGGTTGAGGAGGGAGGATCAGCCTCTCTGTGTTGTGAGCTGTCTAAACCTGGAGTGTCAGTGCAATGGAAGAAGAACAGGCTGCCTCTGAGAGCTAACAGGAAGTACGAGATGAAACAAGATGGCTGCCTCCTCCAGCTGCACATCAAGGATCTGAAACCTGAAGACAGCGGCAGCTACTCGTGTCAAGCAGAAAATGCAGAGACCACTGCAACAGTGACAGTGAAAGGTGAATTCAGTTTACAGTTTGCCATTGTTTGCTCTGCATGCATGCAACCGCACAACAGAACAAGGGGTACTTTCTCAATATTGTCTGAAGTTTCAGGAATGTGTTATATTGCCATTATTGCAATTCCACCATCTACTTTAAAAGTTGGTCGGAAGCTTTGAAAATATATTCATTACCAGAGTAAAGTTTTATGTTTGTTAGGTCTCAAGCATCTTTTGTATTCCACTTGAGATTGAAAATGGCTTTTTTTTCAAATCCATACACATTTTTTTGCAGAGATTGTACCATTCTTCAAGGAAGACTTAGAAAGTGTGGAGGTTGAGGAGGAAGGTACAGCTATACTGTGTTGTGAGCTGTCTAAACCTGGAGTGTCGGTGCAATGGAAGAAGAACAGGCTGCCACTGAGAGCTAACAGGAAGTACGAGATCAAACAAGATGGCTGCCTCCTGCAACTGCACATCAAGGATCTCAAACCTGAAGACAGCGGTAGCTATTCATGTCAAGCTGGAAGTGCAGAGACCTCTGCAACTGTGACAGTGAAAGGTTTGTGCATTTGGATGATTCATACTTTATTAGAACATTTTAGTTTTAAACTTCATGCATTTTATGCATAAAGGTTTCCTGTACTTTAGATTACCTGGTTCAAATCACATTCATCAATCTGTTTTTTCTTGCTGATTTCCCAGAGCTCCCTCCATTATTTGAGAAAGACTTAGAAAGTGTGGAAGCTGAGGAGGGAGGATCAGCCTCTCTCTGTTGTAAGCTGTCTAAACCTGGAGTGTCGGTGCAATGGAAGAAGAACAGGCTGCCACTGAGAGCTAACAGGAAGTACGAGATGAAACAAGACGGCTGCCATCTCCAGCTGCACATCAATGATCTCAAACCTGAAGACAGCGGCAGATACTCGTGTGAAGCAGGAAGTGCAGAGACCTCTGCTACTGTGACAGTGAAAGGTTTGTGCATTTGGCAATAAGAAATTCTGTCATGCATGCATTCAATACAATACCAAAACTTAAAGTATTCATTATTGTCTAAACTTTCCGGTGAGCTGCTGGCATAACAGTCCCATCCATCTACATTTTAAGTATTCAGTCAGCTTTTGATACTGTTTGTATGATCGAAGACAACTTGGTCCCTTTTCATTCTGTTTTCATTCACGTTCCCATTAAACTAACGTGTTTTCAAACCCTTTTTTCCAGAGCTTCCACCATTTTTCCAAGAAGAATTGCAAAGTGTGGAAGCTGAGGAGGGAGGATCAGCCTCTCTGTGTTGTGAGCTGTCTAAACCTGGAGAGTCAGTGCAATGGAAGAAGAACAGGCTGCCACTGAGAGCTAACAGGAAGTACGAGATCAAACAAGATGGCTGCCTTCTGGAGCTGAACATCAAGGATCTCAAACCTGAAGACAGTGGTAGCTACTCATGTCAAGCTGGAAGTGCAGAGACCTCTGCAACTGTGACAGTGAAAGGTTTGTACATCTTCACAATTCTTACTTTTTTAAAGAATATTTTAGACTTAAACTTTATGCATTTAAATGCGTTTACCTGGTTCCAATCACATTTACCATTCAGTTTTTTCTTGCCTATATTCCCAGAGCTTCCTCCATTCTTTGAGAAAGACTTAGAAAGTGTGGAGGTTGAGGAGGGAGGATCAGCCTCTCTGTGTTGTGAGCTTTCCAAACCTGGAGTGGCAGTGCAATGGAAGAAGAACAGGCGGCCACTGAGAGCTAACAGGAAGTACGAGATGAAACAAGATGGCTGCCTCCTGCAGCTGCACATCAAGGATCTCAAACCTGAAGACAGCGGCAGCTACTCATGTGAAGCAGGAAGTGCAGAGACCTCTGCAACTGTGACAGTGAAAGGTTTGTGCATTTGGATGATTCATACTTTATTAGAACATTTTAGTTTTAAACTTCATGCATTTTATGCATAAAGTTTTCCTGTAGCCTACTTATTTAGATTACCTGGTTCCAATCACATTTATCATTCTGTTTTTTCTGGCTGATTGTCCCAGATCTCCCTCCATTCTTTGAGAAAGACTTAGAAAGTGTGGAGGTTGAGGAGGGAGGATCAGCCTCTCTGTGTTGTGAGCTGTCTAAACCTGGAGTGTCAGTGCAATGGAAGAAGAACAGGCTGCCACTGAGAGCTAACAGGAAGTACGAGATGAAACAAGATGGCTGTCTCCTGCAGCTGCACATCAAGGATCTCAAACTGAAGACAGCGGCAGCTACTCATGTCAAACAGGAAGTGCAGAGACCTCTGCTACTGTGACAGTGAAAGGTTTGTACAATTGGCAATAAGACATTCTGTATCATGCATGCATTCAATAAAATACCAAAACTAAAAGTACTTTTTAAGCCTCTAAAGTTTCTGGTGAGCTGCTAGTGTTACAGTCACAACCATCCATTGTACAGTATGTACAAAGAAAACATGGTCCAATTTCATTTTAGCATTTTCCCATTACACTAACGTTTTTTCCAATCCTTACCTGTTTTTCCAGAGCTTCCACCATTTTTCCAAGAAGAATTGCAAAGCACAGAGGTTGAGGAGGGAGGATCAGCCTCTCTGTGTTGTGAGCTGTCTAAACCTGGAGTGTCGGTGCAATGGAAGAAGAACAGGCGGCCTCTGAGAGCTAACAGGAAGTACGAGATGAAACAAGATGGCTGCCTCCTGCAGCTGCACATCCAGGATCTCAAACCTGAAGACAGCGGCAGCTACTCATGTGAAGCAGGAAGTGCAGAGACCTCTGCAACTGTGACAGTGAAAGGTTTGTGCATTTGGATAATTCATACTTTATTAGAACATTTTAGTTTTAAACTTCATGCATTTTATGCATAAAGTTTTCCTGTACTTCTGTAGATTACCTGGTTCCAATCACATTTATCAATCTGTTTTTTCTTGCTGATTTTCCCAGAGCTCCCTCCATTCTTTGAGAAAGACTTAGAAAGTGTTGAAGCTGAGGAGGAAGGTACAGCTATACTTTGTTGTGAGCTTTCCAAACCCGGAGTGTCAGTGCAATGGAAGAAGAACAGGCTGCCACTGAGAGCTAACAGGCAGTATGAGATGAAACAAGATGGCTGCCTCCTTCAGCTGAACATCAAGGATGTCAAACCTGAAGACAGCGGCAGCTACTCGTGTCAAGCAGGAAGTTCAGAGACCACAGCAACAGTGACAGTGAAAGGTGTGTGCAATTGGCAAACATACATTCTGTATCATGCATGAAATCAAAATAAAATACCAAAACTAGAAGTACTTTTTTAGCATCTACAGTAGACTTTCAAGTGAGCTGCTTGTGTTAAAGTCGCAACCATCCATTCTACTGTATGTACGAAGAAAACTTGCTCCCCTTTCATTTGAGCATTTTCCCATTACACTTAAGTGTTTCCAATCCTTACCTATTCTTCCAGAACTCCCACCATTCTTCCAAGAAGAGTTGCAAAGCACAGAGGCTGAGGAGGGAGGATCAGCCTCTCTGTGTTGTGAGCTGTCTAAACCTGGAGTGTCAGTGCAATGGAAGAAGAACAAGCTGCCACTGAGAGCTAACAGGAAGTACGAGATTAAACAAGATGGCTGCCTCCTGCAGCTGCACATCAAGGATCTCAAATCAGAAGACAGCGGCAGCTACTCATGTCAAACAGGAGGTGCAGAGACCTCTGCTACTGTGACAGTGACAGGTTTGTACAATTGGCAATAAGACATTCTGTATCATGCATGCATTCAATAAAATACCAAACTAAAAGTACTTTTTAAGCATCTAGACTTACCGGTGAGCTGCTATTGTTACAGTCGCATCCATCCATTGTACAGTATGTACAAAGAAAACTTGGTCCCCTTTCCTTTGAGCAGTTTCCAATTATACTAAAGTTTTTCCAATCCTTACCTATTTTTCCAGAACTCCCACCATTCTTCCAAGAAGAATTGCAAAGCACAGAGGCTGAGGAGGAAGGTACAGCTATACTCTGTTGTGAGCTGTCTAAACCTGGAGTGTCAGTGCAATGGAAGAAGAACAGGCTGCCACTGAGAGCTAACAGGAAGTACGAGATGAAACAAGATGGCTGCCTCCTGCAGCTGAACATCAAGGATCTCAAACCTGAAGACAGTGGTAGCTATTCATGTCAAGCTGCAAGTGCAGAAACCACTGCGACTGTGACAGTGAAAGGTGAGTGCGTCTTAATACCTAATTAGTAAGAGTGTTTCTGCAAACAAAAATGAATGGTTCTGTGTTTATGTACCTCAGTTTTGGGGGTTACGGTTATTTCTTAAGTTAAGGCATTCACATACTGGCATATTGTCTATAAGAAAAAAAGATAGGGTTGGGGTTTTCTTGTAAATGTTGTGAACAATGTCTGTATTCAGTTTTACAAAGACAGCCTTTAGCGCTTCAGTCCATACCGTATGAATACATGTACCTTTACAACCTTTATTTCTCTCTCAAACCACCGCCACACACCAACAAGTTACCAACCTATTATGTTTTGCAATATCTTGTCTAGCTCTAGAACCATCTCCACCAATAGTAGAGCCTCCCACTGTCCTTCCCCGGGCTAAGGGCACTGTTGCCAAACCAACTTCTCCTCCAGACAACCAGAAGCCTGGACTCCCAGAAGCCAAACCTGTTCCTCCAGAACCCAAAAAGAGAGCTGCTAGGAAAGCATCTATCACAAGTTTAGACAAAGATGTGGAGCCAATGTTTGACATTAAACAGGGCGTCCAACCTGCAAGATTGGCGGAAAAAGTTGTTGGTGCAACACAGAATGTAACACAACTTGAGAAAGACAATGAAGTGTACAAGAAGGTCAACGAGGCAATGAGACAACTGGAGAAGGATGATGGGGTTGACAGGGAGGTGGAAGAACCAGCAATGCCTTTGGAGACAGAGAAGAGTGTATTCGTGGAGAAGAGACAACCAGGAACGAGTTCAGAGAAATTAGTTAAGGTTGAACACAATGTGGCTCAGTCAGACACGGTTCTAGGAGACACTGTATTTGACCAAAAGGAAAAGGCAAATGAAGTTGAACAGAGCTTAAAAAAAGCAGGAAAGCCTTTGGAGAAAACAAGTGAAGTTGAGAGGAAGGTAAGCCATCCAGAAAAAGTCCTGTGGAAGAACATTGAGCATAAAAAACAGCCTGTGAAACCTATGGAGAAGTCTATTGGGGATGAAACACTTAACGTGCTAGAAGAGAAGTCTACAGGACAGAAGGTCAAAGTAGAAGAAGATGAACTGTTCAAACCACCAGTTAGATCTAAAGCGAAGGTAGCAGTAGGAAAGGAACCACTTGGATATGATACAAAGGAGAGCATTGTCCAATCAGTTAAACCTACTGTAAATGACTCTGAGGATGACCAAAAACAAAGAGATTTGAAACAAGTGTCCACAGAGGCAGAGCAAGAGAAAAATACACTTAAACTAGTGCCTTCTGTAGATCAGCTGGAGAAACAATCATTGGCACAACCAGTAAAGACTTTAGAAAAAGAAGCCCCTCCAAAACCACCCGCAAGGATTAAAAGCAAATCAAAGGGGGGAATGGAAAAGCAATCATCAAGGGACACGGAGACGGATCAAGATGAGCGTACGATGCCAAGAGTTGTGGTGAAAACAACAGATGATGATCGGCCAATGAAACAGTCTTGGAAAACAGAGGTTGAAGAGAAACCAAGATTGGGGAGGAAACTATCTTCAGCTACAGACACTGAGATTGTTGAGAAGCTTAAGCAACCGGTGAAGGATGCGGAGAAGGATGCAAACGCCAAGCAACCGATTAAACAACCAGTAAAACCAATGAGAAAGGAACCCGAACTGGACCAGGAAATTAAACTGGCAGTCGAGCCGATAAGAAGGCAAGAGGATCAACAATCGACAAACGTTTCAGAAGGAATTCGTCTCCTCTACATATCTGAAGATGAAACGTTCTCAGAGGCTTTGACCGAGATACCATCGAACCACAGCATCGTCCAACCTCCTGTCTCTTTTGTTGATGGGTCAACCCAACCTGCTACTCTTCCTCCAATTACGGTACCCCAGAAAGAACAACCACCAAATGAAGATTCCCAAGAAATGCACATCAGTGTTGAGGATGAACCCCAAATGCAAGAGGCTGCCGTCAAGATCCAGGCAGCCTTTAAGGGCTTCAAAACCCGCAGAGACATGCGACCCGTCTTCAAAGAGGTGTTTAAGAACCAGAGTGCAGATCTTCATGATACAGTCACGCTGGTGTGTGTTGCCGAAGGAAAAACAAGCATGGCACGCTGGCTGAGAAACGGACAACAAATAATTAATGATCAGCGATGCCGTGTTGAGACCACAGATGATGGTGTTTGTACTCTTGTGATCAAGAACCTGACTCTGATTGACAGTGGGATCTACACATGCGAGGTGGTGAATAAGTTTGGTATGACCTCATACAATGGAAACCTAACAATAGTGCCGCCTCAGAAACCTGCTCCGATAAACCAGAAACCTGTTCACCCTCCGCTTGCCGCCATAACTCCTCTGCAAGTCGCACCGCCGAAGCCTGAGGCAGAAACACAGACTCAGGATCTTCCTCAGACTCAGGATCTTCCTCAGACTCAGCATCTTCCTCAGACTCAGACTCAGGTTCTTCCTCAGACTCAGACTCAAGATCTTCCTCAGACTCAGGATCTTCCTCAGACTCATACTCAGGTTCTTCCTCAGACTCAGACTCAGGATCTTCCTCAGACTCAGACTCAGGATCTTCCTCAGACTCAAACCGAGGTACCGTCATCAGGTATAGATGCTGAAAACTATGTAGAAAATGAGAGTGTCTCTCTGTGGGAGTCCTATAATCTGACGGAGCAGGACTCTCAGAGGAGACTACAGGAGAGGAGAGGATCCTCGCTTATTGCTGCCAGCTCCAGTGAGTAACACGTCTGTAATCACAACAAATGAGGAATTATTAAGCCATATGTTTGGATTTTATTAACATGAGTTTCTACCTCAATCAGTGTCCAGTCCTTCGGATTATGACACGGCTCCGGATATGTTGGAACCTGTTGATTCTGGTCCAGATGTGCCAAGGTCAGAGATCAGAAAGATTAGTTTTGTTATCTAAATTGTAATGTTAATCCTTTGCATTGTGCTATTGAAGATAGACAAACAATTTATGAATACTGTTTCAGAGAAGTGACAAAAGCAGTCGATCAAGCATCTCCAAAAGATGATAAAGAACTGATGGCTCCTACACCACTTCCTAGGACTCGACCGAAGGTCAAAGGTCGGTAAAGTTGTCTGTATTTTCTAACTTTTTTTAGTCTTTGTTTTCTTACTAAAACATAGAGTAGAAAGGTTTATTGCATTTAACTAAAGATCATATCATTCAAAAACGGTTTTACTCGCATTATAGTTTATATAGATTTGCCTTTAACTTATCTGGAAATTCTCCGTTTGAGTTGAGAGCCTGGAAAAAAACTTTCAATCTGAAATGTTCAATTTGAAAGCAGTTTCTTAATAAGAAGTCTATAAATACATGCATTTTAACATAACTAGTTTGTAATTGTTTATAACCTCACCAGCATATTTCATATCAGGCATGTCATAGTGTCGTACCTCTCTAATTTGTAGGTGGTCATGAAAGTAAGATGAGGGCACCGTCTCCCAAACACCACCGCACTCACACACCTCTCACCAGCACCGTCTCTGGATCAGAGTCAGAGGGGGAAGAGGACAGACGAGAGGTACTTTCCTATTCTACATTTTGCATGTGTGTTCTGTGTCAGCAGTAGCATTAGCAACTGCAGAAACGTGACATTTTCTATTTTTTGTCTTTTCCATTTTTCATGTATGTGCTCTATTTAGTAGTATTAGCAGCAGCAGATTTGCACAAAGAACCCAGACCTTTTATATAAGTAAAAGTACAGAACTACTAGCATCAAGATATAATTAATATAATTTCACTAAGGTATACAGTTGAAGGAAATAGAAATACTAAAGTAATGTCAATTGACAAAAATAGTTGTAGTTACTGTCCACCACTTAGTAGTAGTAGTAGTAGTAGTAGAAGTCGTAGTAAAAGAAGAAGTAGTAGTAGTAATAATAGTAGTAGTAGTAGTAGTTGTAGTTGTAGTAGTAGTAGTAAAACATTTAGAAAAAGTAACATTGCCCATATGATTGTATAAGATTTGAAATGTTGTAACATGTTTGCTTCTTCCCTCTCAGACTTTTGAAATGTACGTGGCTCGAGCTGACTGCAGTCCAGACTTTGGGAATAAGGAGAGTTTTGTTCTGAAGGAGGGTCAGTTTGTGGAGGTCCTGGACTCTGTTCATCCCGACCGCTGGCTGGTGCGGACCAAACCCACCAAAACCACCCCCGCCCGCCAGGGGTGGGTGTGCCCCGCCTACCTGGAGAAGAAGAGGAAGGTAGGATGCATAAATCAACAAGTAAACTCCAATACTTTGCAACGGTGTTATAGTCTGAAACCTTGAGCATACTGTATATGGAGGTTGAAGAAGTATTCAGGCAATACTCAATTGTACTTCAATGTTGTGTTGTTGTTGTAGATATTAATTTCATCAAGTAATAAATGAAAAGGCTTTACATAATTATTAAATGATGGTGTTTGTACAGGAGACCTTCCCTCAGCTGAGAGCCCCTCAGGAGGATCTCGATGGGATCGGGTCGACAGGAGAAGAGTACAGGAGAGCTCTGAGGTCCGTCATCCTGCAGTTATATATTATATTGACTTCTATACTAAACTAGTAATGTCATTAAATCATGACACTACTGGTTTTGCTTCTTCAACATGTTTTTTCTTTTTTAAACTAGTGGAAAAAAAATTCACCTAGTGACTTACTTTAAATATACTTTGAGGAAAGTGAAAGGGCACAATTGTTTTTGAACGCATCCATTTATAATTCTATTCATTTTAGTTATATGTATGTTAATTATTATTTATACAATTTGGTTATTTCAGTCAGACAACTCACGTGTTTCTTAATATGTTTATTATAAGCAGCATATAGTTTGAGTTTGGCGTCCAGGCTCGGGCCTCATCACTCATCACAGATTTACAAAGAACATTGAGTGATGATTAGATAACTATCCCCCGAGCCTACAGGTGGAAGCTGGGGTGGAAGCTGGGGTGGTGGTGGGGCAGGCAAGTAGCAGCAACATGAAACACAGCAGCAGGAACATGAACGCAGCAATAGCAAGTGAACACAGCAGTGGCAGCAGCAGCATTAAGGAGGCAGAGGCAGGAAGACCTGGCAGCTTAAATAGAGCGGCATGTTTAGGAGAATGTGTTTGGTTGGTTGTAAGAGGGACGAGGTGCGTCACGTGTTAATGTATCATTGGTGCTCGAGTTGACTGCCTGAACTAGCTCGCAGGCTTCGCCCCATTCTTGCTTTTATTTCTCAAAGCATCTTTAACTTTTGTGATGATGGACATAATTGTCCAAATAACAAATCTCAGATGTAAAAACAAACACAGCTGCATCACATCTGATCTGCATTCACTTCCTTTAATCTCCAGCCAACTGATCCAGGGCCTGATTGATGGAGAGGAGGAGTTTGTGAAGGAGATGAAGATGTTCACCTCTCACCAGCTTCAGTATCTGGAGTCCAGCCGACACGTCCCCGTCAACATCCTGAACCAGAAAGAGATCATCTTCAGGAACATCAGGGACATCGTGTCTCTGCACGAGAGGTAACACACGCACGCACGCACGCACGCGCACACACACACACACACACACACACACACACACACACACACACACACACACCCTTTACTTTAACACAATGCTCATTTTAATGCATCTAGACAACATCCAAATGAATAAAGAATACATACATAATCAGGTTCTGGGGAAAAATCGATTGAGTAAATTGAGATTCCTACCTTCTTAGATTTTGATTGAATTTCTAACTTCGAAGAATAATCAAAAAAGTTTTTTTTTTCTGCAAAACAAGGTAGATATTACTACAAATGCACACCAGGTCAATGTTGTGTCAGTCATTATTGTGCATATCACACAAGATACCATTTTTACATTTAATTTTGTGTACAATCTATTTTTTATTGGAAAGTTTCTGATAAAATGTATGTATTTAACATGCAAACTGCATGAATTATACTTACTTACTTGTTATTCTTATGGTCACTGAGAATTTAGAAGTACTAAAAACTTTCCAAGAAAAATTGTCATTTTCCCTTATTGTCTAAGGTTTGCCTTTGTGTTTACAGTGCATCAAAGCAATCAATTGATATAACGTTTTAAAGTATAAAAAATCTATAATCCTATACACATCACTTTGCTCTCGTGCCATTCTTTGCCACACTGCATGAACGTAAGTAGTTTGTGTCCAGCTGTGTGTATGATGTTTTCTAATGTCTCTTTGCACTGTGTCCTCTCCACAGTCAAACTGAGTCCAGTGTTTTTACGTTATAACTCATTATCTGATGTCGGCTCAGGTCGATCCTCCCCCGGCTCAGAGACTGTTCCACAGACGACGACGTGGCGATGCTTCTCCTGAAGAACGCTGCAGACTTTGAGAAGTATCTGCACTATCTGACGGGACAGACTCAAGCTGAGGCCTGTGTCTCTGACAAGACCGTCCAGCAGTACTTTAAGGTACTCACGAAACCTGTTTCTATTAATACATACATAACATTGTGGAACCCAGTTTTCTGAATTGCAACGTTGGGGTTTTTCCTGCATGCCTCCACATTGAGCAAAGAATCCAAAAGCTGAGACTAATTCTCGAGGAACTACAAATAAATCACTTTACAAACAGAGAAAACTATTTTGAGCACTTGTATTTTTCACCTTAAAATGTAAAACACTCAAGTTTGTAAAGTAGTGAGTATATGACTGGATAAATTAGACATTTTTCTGCACAAGTTCTGTTAGAATTTGGAAACAGTCGTTTTCATATACTGTAGTTTTTCAGTTAAACATGGCCCTAATTGACTTAAGGCATGCAAGATAAACAAAGTTAGTTATTTATATAAAAAATGAACATTTTGTGGGTGAAATATTCCCTTAAATATGTCCCTCATCTCATTTCAGGAGTTGCCAGAATCTGGTAAGTCTGATGCTCCTGTGATGGATGTCCTCACGTTCCTGCAGAGACCAGTGGAGAGGCTCCAGACGTACCAGGCTCTCCTGAAGGTCTGCACACGTTTTATCTTTCACTATTACATGTGTAAAATCATTAATGTCAGAGTGATAGAGCTAATTCCTGAAATACTTAATTCCATCTTGCAACTCTGAGTCAAAAGGGACTATTATAGAGAACTTTGAGTATTTGCAAAATGGATATTTATAATATCTGTTGTAAGTCTTGTAGGCTCTTCTTCAGAGTGTGTCAGCTGAATGCCTGTTATGTGCTACTTGCAGGAGTTTATAAAGAACAAGGCTCGCAGTGGTCAGAGCTGCTGCCTGCTGGAGGACTCCTTCTCTCTGGTGTCCTCTCTGCCCTGGAGGTCAGACAACCTGCAGCAGGTCTCTCTGATCCAGAACTACCCGGCTCCTCTCATCGCTCTGGGGGAGCCCGTCAGACAGGTGACCACAAGCTGACATGTATTTATATTAGGTTAGCCTCAGGTTAAACATCCTGAACTAACTTGGGGTTATTATGAGGCTTTTTTCCATTTAAAGGTCACCTATTATGCAAAATCCACTTTTTCACGTCTTTATACATCAACATGTGTCCCCTCTGCGTAAAGAGATTCTGAAAGTTTCAGGAAAAGAGATTCGCTCACTCTTTGTCCTGATCCATTTATATAAAAACCTTCAATTTGCACCCCGATAAAACCCTGTATGGTTTCTCTTCAGGGCGTGTTCACGGTGTGGGAGGAGTCTCCAGAGGTGAAGGCCGCCTCCAGAGGACACCAGAGACAAGTGTTCCTCTTTAAGGAATGCATCGTGCTGTGTAAACTGAAGAGAGACTCCGGTGTGAGCAGCGACTCCTACACCTTCAAGAACAAGATGAAGGTGAGATCTGCTAGAAAATTCTAAAAGTAAAATATGGCCCACTCATCAAACTGGTGCTTTTTATATAACATCTTAAATATATCTAAAAATATATTTCACGTGTTCATACATTTTCAAATACATTCAGTCAATTCAAGTTGAGAAAATGTTCCATACAAATCTTAGTTGATATTAAAAAAGCCCAATCACTTATGTGCAGAACGAGCTTGAAATACACCCTTCCCATTTCCACTTATTAGCAACAATCTGAGTCTTCTGTTTTAAGGAATGAGCTGCAAACCAAATAAATTGAACCCTACGGAGAGCTTAACAAAACTAATGAGACACGATCCTCACCTCTAGTGAGGGGCCAAGCCCTTTGTATATTTTTCTGTATGTGGCTGTTAGAAAAATATCACTCGTCACCGGCTTGAGCTTCAATCTCAGGATCCATGTATTTCTGATCCTCTCCAGAATGGAAGTAGTCATCACATACAGAGCATCAACTAGTTCCTGAACAGTGTCCTTCACATGCTGATATACAAGAGAGGGAGTTACACAGTCACAAGATGGAGGAATAGAAAGCAGTATTCAATGTTTAGTTCGGATTAGCTCCACGTCAGAAATGATCATGCTTGTCATATGTCTATCTCCATAGAGGCTGAATCATCATGTTAATCACATAGCTATCATATGCCTAAAACAGTCCTGATGCTCTTCTAGGTAATCATACATCCTGGCATGTACACAGCTACAGTTGGGATACCTTTGTTATCATGTTACTCTCAGATTGGAAGAGTACATTCACTATTTTACCAACAGTGGCCCTCAGTGAAAAAAGTTTGGACACCCCTGCTTTATCCTATTGGTACGCTGTCGTCAGAGATGACTTATCCCTCTTCCTCTTATTGTCACTCCTCCTCCTCCTCCTCCTCCTCCTCCTCCTCCTCCTCCTCCTCCTCCTCCAGCTGAATGACGTGGAGGTGAAGGAGGCTCTGGGTGGAGATGAGAGGTGTTGGGGTCTGTGGCATGAGCACCGGGGGTCCGTGAGGAGGCTGACGCTGCAGGGCCCCCCCGCGGTGAAGCTGTCCTGGCTGAAGGACCTGAAGGAGCTGCAGCAGAGGGCCAGTCTGCCCGGCAACAGTGAGTGCCCTTCAGCTTATATTTATAAGATAAGATAAGAAGATAAGATGTACTTTATTTATCCCAATTTGGGACATTTTTGCGTTGCTGCAGCATAAAAAGACATGGTATTGTACAATATAAGTTAAAAGACTAGAAATAAAATTTCCAAAATGTAAACATCTCAATAGAAATGAAAAAGCAGAAAATATACATGTTGAATTACAAATGTTCAGTCTAGTCAATTCATCCCTTTTTAATCATGCAATAACACTACAAGAGCATTGTGTTGCATCTTTTTCGAAGCTGCAATGACAATTTAGTGTGAGATATTTTCTATGTTTCACTTTTCCTCTCTGTTTTCAGATGTATTGCTGCTAACTTCCAACCAAAAATATATTTTTTGATTGCGTTTATTGCAGAAGCTGCTCATTTTTCTTTTAAATCTCACATGATTTGATGTCTTTGTATTTGTGTGTACCAACAGGTCCTCCAGTGTTTGAGTCTCTGTTGTCTGACTGCACCTCAAAGATAGGAGAGACCATCAAACTGACCTGCAGGGTCTCAGGGTTGCCCAAACCGGAGGTCAGCTGGCTCAAAGGTCAGAAAACCTCATTAAGATATGAATATACTACATACTGTACCAAAGTGCTTGTCTGTGTTTACCCCCCTGTAATGTTTCTTCCTCCTTTACCCAAGAAGAAAATGTGCAGACGTGCATTGTTTGCATATAATAATGATCACGCCACCAAACACACATTCAAACTAAAGGAACCAGCCTGTTTGGAAAATGTAAGAAGTAGAAAGTAAAAAGTTGTCAGAAAAATAAGTAGTGGAGTAAAGTACTGATACCAGAAACATGTACTTGAGTACAGTAACGAAGTATTTGTACTCCACTACTTCCCACCTCTGATGGTTTGACAGTAACTCTCTGATGCCCCCCCCCCCCCAGACGGCCTCCCTCTGGAGGACGACCCCCGTCACATCATCTCCTCTGAGCGCTCTGGCGGCTGCACTCTGGTCCTGGACAGCCTCTCCTCTGAGGACTCGGGGCAGTACGCCTGCTACGCCTCCAGCTCCATGGGCAGCGCAGGGACTCTGGCCAAGGTGGTGGTGAGGGGTGAGTCTGGGGGGGAGGAGAAAAAACTAATTCAAACGGACATTCAAGTTCCAGTCCCACTTCAATCTGTGAAATCCCATTCACAAAACGATGGAATCTGTCAGGATTGGGGAAATAGGACCCGAATGCAGTAAAAAAAGACAAAAGGTCTAGTTACAAAAAGCGAGGGCAACAGCTGATACTTGAATGTGTTTCTTCTCTGCAGCTCCACCCAGGTTTGTGTGTCGGCTGGAGAGCGCCTGTCTGATCGAAGGAGAAGACGTTCAGTTCACCTGCTCCACCCTGACTGCTCCTCTACCACGGATACGGTATGACAACATTGACCTACAGTAGTCACCACGTAATATATCGATTATTGTGTGAAAAAAAACATCAATACATTTCACCCAGCTCTTTTTAGACACGTATTTATATTTCTTGTCCATGCACAAAAGAACCAAGGCACATTTCTTCATCTTGCAATAAGCCAGATTTTGATCCTGATGTTGTTTTGCAGGTGGATGAAAGATGGCAGAGAGCTGAGCGATCAGCAGAAATACTTGATCCTGAACGATGCTCGGAGCGGCATCTTGTCTCTGACGGTCACCACGGCAACGGAGGAAGATATCGGACAGTATGAGTGTGAGGTAAAAACATATCCATATAATCAAAAGATTCAAAATGTAAAGGCATCTGCACAATATCTTCATATGTTAATTATCTAAACATGTATATATTACAATCAGTGGCGAGCCGTGACTTTTATACCTAGGCCCTCTGACCCCCCAAAGCCCACCCATTTAGAGAGAAGATATGATTGGTCAATTGTACTGTCATTTGACATTACTCTCTCGTTGAGTTACTGTAGCGGGCCCTCTGTGAATTTACAGCAGGACCACCAATCAGCTCCTATCTTCACCTCGCAGAGACGAGCTTCTTTCATTTAACCCTTCACATTCCAACAGAAACTGAACAGGCAGATTCGAAGGATTTATTTATTTGGAAATGTTATTTTAATACAATTAAATCAAGTTATTTTGGTAAAACTAATGAAAAATATAACAAAAAAATATTTAAAATTAAAATATTAAAAAGATAAATAATTTTTTTTAATGTTTTCAAATATTCAGAACCCTAACCCTGACGGCTCGCCACTGATTACAATATATATACTATGGTAAATAAGTATTAATAAAGATATTAAGGATGAAAACCAGATAATTGCTTATATAGGTTGTGATTATCACATTTTTGCATAGTTTTGTTACACATTTTAGTACAATGTGCATATTTTACATACAGTGGAGGAAAAAATATTTGATCCCCTGCAGATTTTGTAAGTTTGCCCACTTACAAATAAGTTAACTATCATTTTAATGTAAGTTTATATTAACAGTGAGAGTAAGAATATCAAAAAGAAAATCCAGAAATTGACATTATATAAAAGATAAAAATGGATTTGCATTTAACTGTGGGAAATAAGTGCTTGATCCCCTTGCCACCAACAAGGATTCTGGCTCTCACAGACGGTGACATAAGTCCTCTTCTTTTAAAAAATACTCATAACATCAACTTGTTACCTGTATAAAAGACACCTGTCCACAGAATCAATCAATCAGATTCCAACCTCTCCACCATGGGCAAGACTAAAGACCTCAGGGACAAGATTGTAGACCTGCACAAGGCTGGGATTGGCTACAAGACCACCAGAAAGCAGCTTGGTGAGAAGGAGACAACTGTTGGTGCCATTATTTGAAAATGAAAAAAATGGGCATCAATCAACAATCAATCGCCCTCGGCCTGGGGCTCCAAATGGGTCACGGAGGGGTCTTCCAGCAGGACGATAAACTAGAGCACATTTAGGTGATGGAGGGGCCGAGCCAGTCTCCGGACCTTAATCCCATAGAAAATCTGTGGAGGGAGCTGAAGCTTCCAGAAGCATCAGCCTCAAAACCTTCAGATTTGGAGAGGGTCTTCAGAGAGGAGTGGACCACAATCCTTCCTGAGATGTGCACACCCCTGGAGACCAACTGCAAGAAGCGTCTGACCTCTGTGTGTCCAACAAGGGTTTCTCCACCAAGTACTAAGACATGTATGGAGGCGTGTGGCGCAGTGGATAGAGCCTTGGTGTTGGGATCAGGGTTCAAACCCCACTGCAGTCAGCATGTCGTTGTGTCCCTGAGACACTTCACCCCAAATTGCTCCTGTGTTGTCCACAGTATTGAGTGTGTAAGTCGCTTTGGATAAAAGCGTCTAACAAGTAACATGTAATGTAAAATCTGCAGGGGATCAAATACTATTTCCTCCATTGTATATTGTGCTTTTTATCATTTCATTCTGATTGTGATGTCCTGTGTGTTGCAGCTGTGTAATGAGTTTGGCTGTGTGAAGTGTAAAGCCGGTCTCTGCCCAGTTTACGTCCCGCCGACCGACATTGAGGACGACCGGCCGCAGGACTTACCTCCTAAAGGTAGGACAGAGCGACACGCTGCAGGTAAATATCCTGCACTCAGGGTGCATCATGGGAAAGAAGCACATGCCATTGTTCACATTATCTCTTCACTTCTGATCCCGTCACCATGTTTTACTTCACATCATCACATGACATCTTTTTACCTCCCAAAAAAACACAAATTCCACTTTCAACCACTTATCCATTTGATCCAGTACATTTTGAGATTTTACTCATTTTCCCCTTTTTTCATTTCACACACAATTACATCATACTTCAAACTACCATACCAAGTGTCCCTTGATCCCTGGGAATTATGGAATAGACTATTCTAGACTATACAACTATAGAAAATAGCATGGACTATCTTATTTCTATATCATTTTATGGTCTAAAATACTTGATTTAAAAGCCAGCCTGTGATGTAATTCTCCTTATACAATGGGTTCATCTGCAAAAGGCATTACAATCTAGCCTTACCTTTTTAACGTGTATACCTTCTCCATAGCATGTTTTGTTATCCTGTATTTGAACTTTAAGCTATCATCATATTTCTAGACCCTGTTTTATATCTCAATACATGAGGATATGTGTGTTTAAACCTTTTTATCATTTATATATTTCAACGCTCTCTTTATAAGTTTGTTTAAATAGTGATGAGTTAATTTCTGCTTCTGTGTGAAATTCACTTTGAAAGTTCATCAAAGTGATTATGAATCAGTCATATGAAAATAAAACGTATTAACTGATAATAATACATGATTCTAACAGCCTTCTATTGCCATAACCCTGCGGGATCAAGTGTCTTCCATCCAATATAGAAACCATACTGTATTCTCCCAGCATCCTCACCCATAAAAAGACATCAATACATATAATGTATGGAATGTTTTTTGTGTTTTTCATCACGTGTCCACTCTCCACAGAGGGCCTGGGTTGGGGTTAGGGATGCAGATTCAAATGGACTTGTTTTATAGGTATGACTAAAGCTACGTTAGTCATATCTCAAGCAACAATCAATGCAACATATATATATATATATATATATATATATAATATGCATAAAACTATGGGTCTAGAACCAGATTTTCCATCCCTGCCAACGTTATTTCAATCAGGAGAGACGGTTTTGATGAAAGAATACATATTTATTGCCGGAATACACAAATGAATGTAATGGTGTTTTGGCGATTAGGCCCCGTAGTGCAGGAGTATCATTCGGGAGGGGAAAACTCCGATCCGATGAAACCCCCCCGGTGTCTAGACACTGGTGGTGGTGGTGGAATGGATAGTTGGGTTCGGTCTGAAGGGGAGTGGTTTAGCTTGACCCTGGATTCGGAGGGACAGGAGGTGAACAGGGGTGGAGGAGGGTTGCGTTGAGTCACCTGAAATGACAGCTGTCAGAGGGGGGAGAGCAAATTTAAAAGGGTTAGCGGAGCGCTATGATAGGCTTGAGAGAATAGAGCGAAGTGATTGGTTAACCTGGGGAGTGACGCCCCCGATCACTTATTGAGAGGAGAGAGAGTAGTAACGTAGCATACAGTAGTAAATTAATGAGTAAAGAAGGTCTTCCTGGCTGAACTCCATGTGTCATTTATATGTATTATGTATAGTTTGCACAACATTAGACAGACTACAAATGTTTTCATCTATTACACCAAAAGTCAGATAAACCATGACGTTGACAGCCATAATAAAATTAAAATAAATACCACTTTTACTGTACTATATGTAGGTATTTGTCATTTGAACTAGTTGCTATTAATCTACCATTGTAACTATAGAAAGTAGAATAAAACGGTGCGTGAGAAGTCAGACTTATTCAGAATAATGATGTGGTTTCAGTTGTTTCACTTGCATATATATACATCTTTTCCTTTACTTTGACTCGGGTTCACCGTGTTTTCCGTGCCATTGTCCATAACTTCCATGTTTTTCCATCTTCCCTCTCGACTATTCCTGAAGCAGGAAGTTCCTCACATGGACCGCTCCATGTAAGTCATCATTGTCACGATAACAAATAACCTCTCAGCATTTCCCTTTCTCCTCCTGCCAACGCATGCCCAGCTAACTCCTCACTCCTTCAACACCAGATGGTCATGTGCTGGGAGGAAGTGGGTTACGCTCACTTCCTGTTGATGTGTTGGGTTAGTGGGGGTAAGCCCTCACGTTAAGGTAAGAAATGCATTAATAACGTTCCAGGTGTGTAAGGTAATGTACTTTTCTCCACTTTTTGCTGCATAATAATCCCTCAAAATATATTTAAATAAGTGTCGTACCCTTAAATTCTTTCTGAGTAGTGTTTTTGTTTCTATAGATGCAGACTCTGAGGGTTGGTCCGCTGCCTTTGTGAAGAAATGGCTGCAGACTGATTTCAGCCCCACCTCCATCGCTAAGATGCTCTTCCCCCCCGAACACCCCGAACAGTAAGTTAGTTTCTCTAATATTATGGTATTAACCTGTACATTGAACAAGCTTCAGCCTCATCCTGGTACATTCTGTCTGTGGTTGGGTTATTGAAAAGTTAGGGAGGAATTATTCCCAAACTTTAGAAATATAATTGGTTTATAGAAAAAGAGTGTTGACTTCAGTCACAATTTTGATGACTTTAGACTTGGCTTGACCAAATCAAAAAAATATTTCAACTCACTTTTGGATTTTTACACCAGTGACTCGCAGAGGTAGGAGAAGTACTCAGATCTTGCACTTGAGTAAAAGTAGAAGTACTCAGATCTTGTACTTGAGTAAAAGTAGAAGTACCAGAGTGTAGGAATACTCTGTTCCAGTAAAAGTCCTGCATTCAAAATGTTCCTCAAGTAAAAGTAGAAAAGTATTATCATCAAAATATAGTGAAAGTAGCGACAGTAAAAGTAGTCATTGTGCAGATTGGTCCATTTCAGAATAATATATATGAAATGTTTTATAATGATTGATCATTAAAGTGTTCTCAAAGCTGGTAAAGGTGCAGCTAGTTTGAATGGCTTTGTATACTGCAGGGTAGCTTGTGAATTTACTCCAGGTGGAACTAAAGTCTGATTTAACACTTGATTAGATTTCACATCATTCATCCAGATCTGTAAAGTAACTAAAGGTATTAAATACATGTAGTGGAGTAAAAGTACAAATACCTCTGAATTACTTCAAAATTGTACTTAAGTACAGAACTTGAATAAATGTACTTAGTTAGTTCCCACCTCTGGTGACTCGTGACTTTGGTTTGGACTCAGGCCTTTTGACTTGAAAATATATCTGAAAAATTGATCCCCAAATCATATAATTTCCGGGGGAGGGAACCATGAACAACTCTTGTTACTTTTCAGAGTCAGAGATGGGAAGAAATCATCCCAAACCTCATTTTTGTTCATGTTCGAAAACTAACAATTCGCTGTAGGTAAGAATTGCAGAAGGAGACCCATTCTGACTCTCCAAACTCACAATGTGAGACTTTGGAACTGGGTTGTAAAAGAGCACAAATCAAAATGGTTATCCATAATTCATACTTGCATTGTTCTTTTATCACATCTTCCTCCCCAGAGCTGAATGTTCTGAAGAGGCTGCCCCCCCCTCGGCCTCTATGGGTCAGGTGGTGCAGCAGCCGCCTCTGTACCTGGAGGAAGAGGAGGAGATCTTCATCTCAGAGCAAATGCAGGAAATGACAGATGGTATTACTCCCTCCTTAAAGTAGAAATGCATAACTGTTCTTAGTTTTCCCCCCTTTAGTGCTTTCAAGTCTTGTACTGTTGTTGCAGCTGTTAGATCCTTTCCTTTGTTTCCTAGGACTAATTATAATGGTATCATCATTCGACACCTTGACTTTACACTGATCATTTAAAGCAAAAATAGTGTCTATCACCACTTTATTTTATGACTGTTATCCCCTTTGATTAATCACCTATTGATCTGCTCTCCCGTTCAGCCCCCCCCTCCATCCAGGTTCCAGCTGAGGATCTGAGTGTAGACCCCGGCACACCGGCTACATTCACTGCCATCATCACAGGAAGACCCTCCCCTAATGTGCAGTGGTACAAGGTAGGATGCACAACACTGGTGGGAGTAACCTGTCAATCACAAGGAAGCCCCGCCCTAAACCAGAGCCTGACTGACGCTCTATTTTTATTCTAAATTCGGCCAATATTTACAAATGTGCTTTAGTTAAGAAAACTATAAAGTAGAGATTGAGACCATAATCTCATTTAAAAAAAAAGTTTACTGAGCTCATAAATCAAGAGAAAAGTACTTACATCTCACATTGACTTCCACACAATCTGACCTCTAGTTTGTCGCCCCCTGCTGGATATTAGAGAGAATGCAGCTTTAAGGCACTTCATTATTGGCTTCACTTTTCAGACTTAAAGGTTTATGCCTGCCTGCCTGTGAAATGATTTAGGGATGGATAACATATCATATTCCTTCAATGCAAGTTACTTTTATATATGCTTTTTAATTGTGACTAACCTGGGATACATGCAAAAATGCATACCATAAATGTCACAGATAAGAAATACCTATCTTATCATTTTATTTACGCATTATATGATTACATTACATTACATTACATTACATGTCACTTGTTAGATGCTTTTATCCAAAGCCACTTACATACTCAATACTGTGGGCAATCCCCACAGGAGCAATTTGGGGTGAAGTGTCTCAGGGACACAACGACATGCTGACTGCAGTGGGGTTTGAACCTGTGCTCCCCTGATCCCAACACCTACGCTCAACCCACTGCACCACACGCCTCATATGATGATACAGTGACACACATGTTACTTTGCACCTTTGCACTTTCTGCCAACACTTATCACCGTAGCACAAGAAGTTTTATTCATTATTTGATCCATTTCCTCAAAACAAATCTATTTAAAGATGTTTCATTTATTGTTGAATTGTTATACGTTTTCTGGTGTGGTTTATTGTGAACTGCTGCAAGTCAAATGTTCCCTAGTTGGACAATAAAGATAAACTGAACTTTGTTTTTTAGCAGTTAAACATCCATTTTTGACAGGTCAGGAGGGCATTATGTTATTTAAGGAGGACACAACTTTGACCAGTATTTGTAGAGCTCATATCTCTCCCTACTGAATCTTTCCTCTTGTGTTTGGAGGATGGAGAGGAGCTTGCAGCTGATGACAATGTGCAGATAGTTCAGCACGGAGCTCGTTTCTCAATGACCATCGTGTGTCCGGAGGGCGAGGACGGAGGCTCCTACACCTGCTTCGCCTTCAACGAATCCGGACATGCTTCATGCCAGGCGGAGCTCAACGTGGAGGAAGGTGAGCAGAATGCATCATATTCAAGTCTGTGTGCTTCCCTGTAAACAACGTTTGAATGACAAGGATGATAGTTGATGTTGCTCCAGGTGTTGGACTTTTATTCTCAGGTTTGATTTCCTCTGCAGGCCCTCTGGAGAGTCAGGAGCGAGAGGTGGAGCTCGGGAAGAGGAGGAAGTTATTCTCCGTCTATGATGTCCACAAGGAAATTGGAAGGTGAACATAATCAATATTAATAAATCCAATCTGCCCTTAAGTCAAAGTCAACTTTATTGTCAATCTTTCAGTTTGTGTTAAGCTTGACAGAAAGATCGAAATACCATTTCCCACAATCCCGAATACAATAACAAAGATATATAAAAATATGTATACAAATATGTATATACCTATATATACACAATCAACACATTTGTACATATACACACATTAAGACATAAATAAAAGCACAACAATCAATATATACAAAATAACTGTCACTTCAATAACTTTGAGAAATGTGCATTAGTGCAAGACTGTCCATAGCAGCGTAGAAAGTGTCTGGTGCTGGATTTGAGTGTCTGAGTGTGTGTGGGGTGTTAAAGGGGACCTATTACGCAAAATGCACTTTGTGATGTCTTTTATACATAACTATGTGTCCCCGGTGTGTCGGGGAACTCACGCAGCGTCAGAAAATAAAACCCTCTCTCTTTTCCTCCGTACCCAAATCTCTAAAAACGGGGGTACAACGGAGCTGATCCAGATTTTTTGTATATCTGAGACCCATAATATATGCCTAAAAATAGCATAATAGGAGACCTTTAAAGTCCAGTGGGGGCAGGGGGGAGGAGGGGGAGAGGTGGGATGTTGTCATTTAGCCATGTTTCCGTGAAAACGTACACACAGCAAGCCTTGGTATGATCTAATCTGATTGATCCTTCTCTGTGTGTTTTAGGGGGACCTTCGGGGTGGTGAAGCGTGTCGTCCACAGACGGACGGGGGAAGTGTTCGCTGCTAAGTTCCTCCCTGTGAGGAGCAGCACTCGGACCAGAGGCTTCCAGGAGAGAGACCTGCTGTCCCGCCTGGCGCACCCCCGAGTCGCCTGCCTGCTCGACTTCTTCTGCACCCGACGCACTCTGGTGCTCATCACAGAGATGTATCCTTCCTGTTGTAACGCTACAACACAGGGTATACAGGCTTACTGAGTGTCAGCGCTGGCATTCGGCTTTAATGTCGTGAAAACACAGAAACAAATCAAATGGGAGAAAATCTGTTGTACGATTTACTGTCCACATTTAGATTTACGAGGTCAGAGTTATATTTATTTACACAGCTGTAGATAAAGAAAGAAATGGATCACCACAATCTGCAGAAACTACTAGAATCTAGGCCGCAAAAGGAGTTTCATTTTTGGTAATTAACTACTCATTAATTCAATATAATCCAGCATCTATTAATAAACGATCCATGATAAAGAGGCATGTGTTCTATAAACAAAGTTGGGGGTGGTTAGATTATGTTAGCTTCAAACAAAGCTAGCTAGGTGGGAAAGCGACATCATCGCTTCACCTCAATATAATCAAACATTGGGTTTCATTTAGTTGAACTTGATTTGTATTCAGAGTTCTTTAACACGTTTTCTAGCTGCTGCTCTCATGGACTTCTGGACCATCTATTACTGAAAGGATCAGTCTCAGAGAAAGAGGTGAAAACTCACATTCATTCACAAAAACCTACTAATATCATGTTAATATATATCATATTATTATGTGTCTGGACTAATATTCTCCACTTTATTTCAGGTTCAGTCTTACATCCATCAAATCCTGGAAGGAGTCGGTCACATTCACAGCATGAACATCCTGCACCTGGACATTAAAGTGAGACTTCCTGTCCAAATTTTCTTTAGTAAGCAGAGGTGGGAAGTAACTAAGTACATTTACTCAAGTACTGTACTTAAGTAAAATGTTGAGGTACTTGTACTTTACTTGAGTATTTCCATTTATGCTACTTTGTACTTCTACTCCACTACAGTTCAGAGGTAAATGGTGTACTTTTACTCCACTACATGTATTTAATACCTTTAGTTACTTCACAGATCTGGATGAATGATGTGAAATATAATCAAGTGTTAAATCAGACTTTAGTTCCACCTGGAGTAAATCCACAAGCTACCCTGCAGTATACAAAGTCATTCAAACTAGCTGCACCTTTACCAGCTTTGAGAACACTTTAATGATCAATCATTATAAAACATATCATATATATTATTCTGAAATGGACCAATCTGCACAATGACTACTTTTACTGTCGCTACTTTCACTATATTTTGATGAGAATACTTTTCTACTTTTACTTGAGGAACATTTTGAATTCAGGACTTTTACTGTAACAGAGTATTCCTACACTCTGGTACTTCTACTTTTACTCAAGTACAAGATCTGAGTACTTCTACTTTTACTCAAGTACAAGATCTGAGTACTTCTACTTTTACTCAAGTACAAGACCTGAGTACTTCTACTTTTACTCAAGTACAAGACCTGAGTACTTCTACTTTCACTCAAGTACAAGACCTGAGTACTTCTCCCACCTCTGTTAGTAAGCTGTGTCCTTATTCATTCTGCGTTTCTTAACTCCATCTTTATCTATCCTCCGTCAGCCTGATAACATCCTGATGGTGTATCCGCCCAGAGATGAGATTAAAATCTGTGACTTCGGCTTCTGCCAAGAAATAGACGCGTCCCGACACCAATACAGTTTGTTTGGTACCCCAGAGTTTGTGGCCCCTGAGGTCGTTCACCAGGAACCAGTCACTGTGGCCACGGATATCTGGTGAGTCTAACATCTAACCAGACATGATGAATCAGATCATATTTCTATTGTTGTATTGTGTTTAAAGTTCTCTCTAGACTTATCCCTCTCACAGTGGAGAATAAGACACAATGACATGTGTTTTCTCTATTTGGAAACTAACACTGTGGAGAATTATAGGCTTGCAAAATTATTTTCATCTTTTAAATCTCTTCTAAAATCACACTTCACTATCACTCGTTAGTACTATAGACTTTCTCCTTCCTGATAACCATGAACAATTTGCAATTTTCTGTATATCAGTGAATTATTGGTATCCTATGTATATACAGTATGTCTATGCTCCTGTAGTAAAAGCCTATATTCCTGCTACTGCAGTATTTTTGACTTTTTTTAGAACATTTGAATTATCCTGAATATTTGATATTGTTTATATTTCATATGATGTTTGTCATTTTCATTTTGTTTTTAATCGTTAATTCAATATTTCACTTTTTAGGTATTTGTATTTTAATGTCTGAACACATTGCTGCTTCTGTAACTAAATCATTTCCCAAATTGGGATAAATAAAGTATCTACCTACAGTATCTACCTATCTATCTACCTATCTATCTATCTATCTACCTATCTATCTATCTATCTATCTGTCTGTCTGTCTGTCTGTCTGTCTGTCTGTCTGTCTATCTATCTATCTATCTATCTATCTATCTATCTATCTATCTATCCATCATTACCCTTTTAGCTAATACTTCCTTTAGGTTTTATTGTGTGTAGTACTTTATCAATATAATGTATATAACGTATACCTTTTATTCTCTCTCCTAGGTCTGTGGGTGTTCTAGCGTATATCTGGTATGTCTCACCTCACCTTTAAACCTTCAAACTCTTTAATATGCACTTCTATAAGAAGCTGTCCATATGTGCAGGGTTTCTGTTCACTGTTTATTGTATCACTTTATGTCCTGACAGTCTGGTGTGTCGCTGCCCGTTTGTGGGTGAGACGGACCGGGCCACCCTGCTGCGGGTGGGGGAGGGACGCTGAACTGGGACGCCCCTGATGTGACCCACAGGAGCCCCGAGGCCCAGAGCTTTCTCCACATGCTGCTACAGCCAGATCCAGAGTGAGGAAGACAGGAGTATTGAGAATATGTCAAACGTTTAGTGTACCTGACAACAGTTTGAGTTATTCCCGACCTTTCCACTTTGTTCTCAAAATCGTAACTTTATTTTTCATAGCCTTGACTCTACCTTCAACATTTAGACTTTATTGGGGACATTTATTTCTTCTTCCTCATTTCTTTTTCACTCTAAATGTTCCTCTATTGTAGGAAGCGACCCTCGGCCTTTGAGTGCTTGAGCCACGAATGGATCCAGGTGAGAGGAAATACTTTTTTTGAATGCATGCTTTTCTGAAGTTAGGAATACAAAAACACAATACTTTCTAACTGTGTTCACAGGACGAACATGCAGGAGAAGATACGGATGAAATCAACACAAGGACTTTGAAAATCTTCATCTCCAAACGGAAATGGCAGGTCAGTTGCAAAAAGTGTTAGATAAGATAAGGAAGTTAGCATCCCAAGAGATCCAACAATTTGTCATTGGATTTTAAATACATGTACAATAACTTACTTATTGACTTTTTTACTGCCTTGACCGTATTGTACGGTAATGTCGTATTGTTTTGTAAGCGTACTCTTCAATGTATCATAGGTCTAATTTATAGTCACTTTATATATTATATATTAAAAGTTTTTAGCTTGTATTGTCAAAATGATACTTATAGTGTCTGTTATGTGTGATTGCACCATCGGGAATGCTTGGAATGTTACTGTTCTCTGTAGTGACAATAAAGGAATCTAATCTAATGTTCCCAAAGAAAAGCCAAATCCTCTGTCTTCATCTCTGTCTCTCCTCTCCACCTCCCCAGCGTTCCTTGACCTCCATCGGGTCGGTCCTCACGCTGAGGCTGATCCCAGAGCTGCTGGACGCTCCGCTCAGAGAGACGGCGGTGACGGTGCCGCGGGAGCCGCAGGAGCACAGCAGCTCCTCCCCGAGCAGCGGGTCTTCCTCCGAGTACGATGAGGCCGACTCCTGGGACTGTTTCCAGCACTACAGCCCCACGGAGGAGGAGGAGGAAGAGGAGGAGACCGAGGAGGAGTACGATCCTTTCCCAGAGCGAGAGCAAATCCCAGAGTCTTATCCCAAACTCCACCTGGATGAGGAGGAGGAGATGACGTTAGGGGAGGAGGAGGAGGAGGAGGATGTGGAGTTGTTAGGAAGGAGGAGTGTTTTAGAGAGGAGTGTCAGCAGGCAGTCGGTCGCTTCATCGGACGTTTCCTCCCAACACACTCCTCAGAGAGAGCGGAGGTTCAGTAAGGACAGCAGTCAGTCCCTCTACCTGTCCGATGGAGAGGAAGGGTCAGGCAGTGATGGAGGTCGAATCCCTCGCGGCAGCGTCATCCGAAGCACCTTCTACAGCACCTCCCATCAGCTGTCTCCCATGTCCGCCAGACACATGACGCTACGGGACAAATTCAAGGCCAAGAAGCAGGAGAGGGGCCGCAAGCCTCTCCGGAGAAGCCTGTCCGGACGCCTGAACGAGCCTCTCATCGAGTACGTGGAGGACGACCCGGAGACAAACCGTGGGCAGAGACGGGGGTCCTTGCAGCCCACCATGCAGAAGTCCTGCTCCTTTGATAGCGGGGTTAGCCTCCCCCACGCTAACGCCCCCCCTCACAGGAGGAGCAGGTCTCTGGACGAGTATTCCCGAAGATCTCCGAGCTCACCAAAGCCGGATGAGGAGGAAGAAGGGTCTCAAAGTCTGAAGGAGGATTTGGAGGTGAGAGATCAACGTTTTTTTATTATCAGCCATTATGTGTTTGACCTGTCCTTGTGTCTTATGTCTGAGAGGCCTATGCACTTGTGAGGATGTTGATGGCTACCCAGAAGTCTTTTAACTTGTTTTAGCACCTACCGTATTTACAATGTTGTTTTTAAACTATTCTGCATCTCTTTTATGCATGGGTTTTATGAATCTGTTATTCCATTATGTTTATTTATTGTGTTCCTTTCTGTTGTCTTCTTATTAAGTGTTAGTGATGATGTGTCTGAAAATGTGCTATATAAATAAACGTACATTACCTTACCTTACCTTACCTTACCTTACCTTACCTTACCTTAAGGGCATTATTTATTTTATTGATACTGATACTCTATCTCTATACTGAAGGGGGATTTGACCGATGATGAAGCCACTGGGAGGAACTTGTTGGCGATCCCGAGTCCTCAACGACCCCGAGAAGACGAGGCTCCATCGCTCTGGTACAAAGTGGGTCTTCTGTTCCCTTAAGCTTCGTCGCTGGGAACAGAAGGAGGCTGGATCCGGATCAGGTACCCGGGAAACCTTCGCCGGTTCCCAAGGGTCTCTGGCCGAATCGTCTCTTCTGGAGCACGGTGGCTCCGAGTCCTCAAGTCGACTTGGCTCCTATGAAGAGCTCAGCCATGGTCTTATGAGAGGAGGGAGATGCAGATCTGGGGAAAGTGAAGGGTACGACGATCAAGGGGAGCCTCTGATCCCCCCGTCGCCATCTTCCTTCCAGGAGGTTAAACCCAGGAGTTCGTTCCCTCAAGCTCCACCACGAAATCGCACCCGATCCAACCCTAATTTATGCGGTCAAATCCCAGCGAGTCCCAGTCCCAGCCTCTCGTCTCTTCAGGCTCCAGAGAGGCCCCCCAGATCCAGAGACAAGAAAGAAAGTGGGGGTCTCCAGAGACATGCATCTGATACAGCTCTGGAGCTCAGACCCCCGACGGGAAAGTCGCCCAAACTGGGTCTGCTGAAGATCTTCCGCAGGCAGTCCTGGACCGGACACTCGTACTCTCCGCTGGACAACCAGGCGTTAGGACCCACGCTGGGGGAGATCATGAAGCCCGACACCCCCACCATGTCTCTGAGGAAGAAGATGAGAGCTTCAGCCTCCAGTCTGACCAAACTGTTCACCAGGTCTAAGGAGGATGTGAGCAAAGGAGGTGAGACATCTAAATAGTTCTATCATGTGTTTAATGTTTGACTTGTCTGTGTGTCTCTATTTGCAACGTCTCATTCTCAAATATCTGCAAATATGGTACAAATGTCCACTCAGGGATGAACTGATTTCAATCACTGTTTAAAGAATATTTATGGACACGGGATGATAGGAATGTGAATAGTCTTAGGCATTTAAACCCCATCGTGATATGATGTATCTTAAAGGAGAGGTGCAGCCAAAGGTAGAATATGAATCACTCCCAGGGTCTAGACACTGTTTGGGATGGTGGAGGGATGAGGGCATTATTTTTATGTACTTACCTGAGCTATTACTAGTGTATTTTGTATATCTACGCTGTCATGTTGTTTGTTTCCTCTCACAGGGCCAATAGTAAAAGGCTCAGCTCCGACCCCTCCTGAGAGGAAGCGCAGCTCTGGGCTGGAGAGTCCAAAAAAGAGAGCCTCCAAACTCCTGCCTTCTTTTAAAATACCTGCTTTTAAAAAGAACAAAGGTAGGTAATACACTTCTTATCTGTGGAATACTTCCTGTAGGTCCAAAAGGCTTGAAACAGGCTAACATAATGTACCTTAGCTCTGTCTGAGTGTGTTTGTGTTACTTCTTCATGTTCTCCAGATCTGCTGGTTCGTCCAAACAAAGCTGAAGTTTTCCAGTTAGACGGAGGTGGCGTCCTGCTGGGCTGGAAACCAGTCCAGACCAGTGACCCCGTCACCTACTGTGTGCAGTACTGCACAGAGGGTGGGTGCACACAGAAACACAGTAGCTGTTTTTTGCAAGAGCAATAAATCTCAAGATTTATACTTGTCTTATTAGGTTTCTAAAGGAACACGTTTACATGCTTTAAGGTCCCATGTCATGGCCATTTCTACTGATCATAATTCCATTGTTGAGGTCTACTAGAATAGATTTATATTGTGCAATTTTCCAAAATCTCATTGGTTTCTCATACAGCATCTCTGTATAGTATGTGTATTCACTCTCTGTCCTACACGGCTTGTTGGAGCTCCTGCCCCACCCTCCCTATGAGCCCAGTGGCCGTCTGCGAGACAGCGAAACCCAGCCCGAACACACACACACACCCGCAGCCTGGCTGGGAGTTTGTGTGTGTGCTCACACACCGACTCACAGCCTCGCCGCGTCCCGCCGTCTCAGGGAGGAGAAACCGGCGGAGCTGCAGCTGAGAAAAGATTGAGTGTGTGTGAGGAAGTCCGCGGATTGGTCCATTTGGACCAATCCGCGGACTTAACGTAACGACTCCGCGGACGTAAAGTAACGGCTCCACGGATTGGTCCATTTTGACCAATCGACGGAGGGGACGTCGTTACGTCACTTGGTTCCCGGAAGAAAAAAATTGAAAAAGAAAATGTCCAACGAGGCGTTCTGGGGCAGCATAGACAGGTCTTTTCTGTGTTAGAGTTTTACTCGCTACAGGGTGTACTTTGAGGGTTATCGACTCTGCAGACCTTTTACATGCATAAAAAGCTACATAACACACAAGGGGACGGGTAATAACCGGAAAAGCATGACATGGGACCTTTAATTTTCCAAAAGCCTTCTTTTTTTTTTATAAATCTGTATGCACCCTTCATCTGAAACACTTTTAGCGCTTGTCTCTTTAAGAACCCTCCTCAAAAGAAATATGCTTTTATTGGCTTGCCAAGATAATTAAAGGTGCAAATGTAGTCCTCGAGTTGCATGGGAGATACTCTGATGGAGGGTGGATATCTTGTAATGAGTCTGCATGTGACTTAGGAAGGGAAGTTCAATCTAAATGACTTGTTGAATCTCATGTTCTCTAATGAGGCAGTCACAATAACTCGGTTGTGTTATTCACAGTTTTTGGGTTGGTTGAGTTTTTCATGATGTAGGATAACATTTACATGTCCCCTTTAAAGTTTGCAGCAGTGTTGTGGATGTCATTATAAAACTGATGTCACACCCCCTCAGGGCGGGAGTGGACGATGCTGTCGGAGGAGGTGACGGAGAGCTGCCTGGTGGTGAAGGATTTACCGAGAGGAGCCTCCTATGTGTTCAGAGTCGGCTGCATCACAAAGACCGGAGCCGGACCCTTCAGTGACGCCTCAGCTCCCGTCGTCATGTCAACGCACCCTGAAGGCAAGAGAAACTCTCTCAAACATCATGGTGCTCAAAGTCAAAAGTCAAAGTCAACTTTATTGTCAATCTTTCAGTTTGTGTGTACAGACAGAGAGATCGAAATACTGTTTGCCACAATCCAGAATACAAAAATACAAATATGTATAAAAATATGTATATACTGATATATACACAATCAACAGACACATGTGTACATATGAACACATTAAGACATACATAGAGGACAACAATCAATATATACAAAATGCTGTTTGCTGTTTCACAAATATCATCTAATTCAAGGGTTCCCCAACTTTTTTCTGTTTTCCAGAGATTCACATTCCTCTCATCCAGACGGAGACTCTGGGGTCAAAGGTCACCGGGTCAGAACGACAGACGACGCACAAGAACTACAACTTCCTGTCTGAGATCAACAGGTGGGATTCGGAAGCAGAAGCTGTGTATTTAATTTACTGTGTTACGGTTTGCACATTATTTATTTGAGCTTTAATGTTTAAAAACATAGACGTGACTTCACAGGTTCCTCAAGTCCATCACAGATCCTGATATTTCTGTAGTCAACCAATATTTAGTTCTGATCGAAGATTCATTTATAACGTGGACATTTACATTTTGTACTAATTCAAGCACTTCTTGTCAAAAATCTCTGAACTCCTCAAAGTTGTTTATGGTCATCTTTTAACGAAAGATGAATGTGATAACTTACAAAATTCACAACATATCTATTGAACTAAAAATTCTACCTTTTCATTTATATTCTTTAATTTTCAAAAGCTATTTTCACCGCTCTCAAAATAAATGTCAGACTGTTTGCTAAAGTCAACAACAGCAAAATAGCCAATATTTAAAATGATGATTGTAATTTACTTTTATGAAAATAACACATATCTGCTACTCTCTACTCGGCACATACACTTTGAAAACACACTGTATTTAATTGTTTTAATTAATTACATGTTGAGATTTTCTACTAAACTGACCACCAGGGGTCACTGCACCACTGTTTAAGAAAATCTGTAGACCATCATCCGAGTTTACCTGCTCATTCAGTGTCACAGGAATAAGTAAATGTTTCATTAAAATAACAGTTTTATCCTTAATTGTAGGCTTATATGCCTTAACGTACCTCTTTCTTACCGTGCTGACCGCAGCCTCAACAACAAGTCCTGGTGAGGGGTGAAGTCTCAAAATGTAGACTGCATTAATTAATTATAAAGGGAAGGACAGTTCACCCCAAAATGTAAAATATATTTTTTTAATCTTACCTGCAGTGCTATTATCTATCGAGATTGTTTTGGTGTGAGTTTTGGATATATATCGTAAATCGAAATGTCTGCCTCTTCTTTAATAGAACTAGATTGCACTCATAAGTTAGAATACACTATATTAAGACCAAGATGGTATTTCATTTGACATTCTGTTTTATTTTATTCTATTTTATATGTATATTTTTTTATATATTCCTGCATTTTACTTGCACAATTGTGTGTGTGTCACAGGGATAAGTAAATGTTTTATTAAAAGAAGAGTTTTACCACTTTTTTTTGGCTAATCTGCCTTAACGTACCTTTTTCTCTCT
The DNA here is from genome assembly GCA_031216635.1 of Dissostichus eleginoides. Taxonomy (NCBI): domain Eukaryota; kingdom Metazoa; phylum Chordata; class Actinopteri; order Perciformes; family Nototheniidae; genus Dissostichus; species Dissostichus eleginoides. The sequence goes on along the minus strand of CM062270.1, from coordinate 33,452,233 downwards.
CTCCTCTCTCAGGGGGCGTTTCAGCGTCCTCTCCCTCTGCAGAGACGTGGAGACCAGCCAGGTGTTCGTGGCTAAGGTCACTCCGTACCAGGCGGAGCAGCGTCTGCTGGTGCTGAGGGAGTACCAGCTGCTGAGGAGGATGCACCACCCCCACCTGCTGCAGCTGCACTCCGCCTTCCTCACCTCCAAAACCCTGGTGCTGGTGCAGGAGCTCTGCCCCGGCAAGGAGCTGCTCTACAGCCTGGCTGCCAGGTAGAGAACGGCTCCACACACATTCAGAAACCAGGAAAAAACTGAGTGTAAATATTTACCTTGTTCCATACATATTGCCGGAGAACTCTGCGTTCTCGATGAAGTCTCCGTTGTCAATTCCCTCCTGCCTGGCCTCTCTGGTAGTATAGTGGTAGTCTGTAAGATGCATTTACATTAGCAATGAGTCTAGTTTCAACATTCACAATATGGTTATTTATAACATTTACTTAAGTACAGTAACAAAGTATTTGTACTACTTGTACTACACTACTTATTTTTCTGACGACTTTTTACTTTGACTTCTTACATTTTGAAGACAAATACCTGTACTTTCTACTTCTTACATTTTGAACACAAATACCTGTACTTTCTACTTCTTACATTTTGAACACAAATACCTGTACTTTCTACTTCTTACATTTTCCAAACAGGCTGGTTCCTTTAGTCTGAATGTGTGTTTGGTGGCGTGATCATTATTATTTAGAGTCATTGCGTGCCTATTGATTTGAACACGATCCGTGTATCCATCATTTCCTGGTCTTCTCTAAAGAAGAGGGACCAATGAAAACGTTGTCATGTTGCCGTTGTTCAGCATGGAAACATTCATTAGCTAACAATGACATTATTGTTCTATTAATATAAAGGGAGGTCAGGTACTCTTTAAAACAGCTGCTAGTTATGGGTACTTTTTACTTAAAGGTGGGGTAGGAAATTCACTTCAGAAACACTTTTTGTTATATTCCATGGAATGCTCTTAACATCCCGATAGCAATGAATACATTAAATGCTTTGACAATAAATACATCAAAAAACGTCATCTGCGGAAGCCGTGGCGCTGTAAAAAGCACGACCAATCATCTGAGCCGGCCCGGCTAAAATAACTGGATGGCCTACCTGCCTGTCAGCCTTCCATCTCGTGCACAAACTTATCTCGTGCCCTCATTGGTCATGTGTGCGTTCGTGTGTGTTGGAGGAGGGGCTCTGTAAGGAAGTCTGAAGGAAGTACTTTCAAATTCTAGCGCACTCCAGCTAGTTTCTCCATTCTTACCTACCCTACCTTTAAGTACATTTCAAAACCCATACTTCTTTACTTTGACTTGAGTAAAGAAGTTTAGTCAGTACTTCTACTTTTACCAGAGTATGTTTAAACACGAGTATCTGTACTTCTACTTGAGTAAAGGATGTGTTTACTTTTGCCCTCTCTGGCCATTTGTGACACACACTACTAACACCCCTGTCTCTTTTCTGCGTCCTCAGAGATCAGTACTCAGAGACCCAGGTGGTCGAGCTGCTCCTCCAGATCCTGAGCGCGGTGGATTACCTTCACAGCCGCCGTGTGGTGCACCTCGACCTGAAGTCTGACAACATGCTGGTGGACGACTGCAACCACCTGAAGGTCGTGGACCTGGGCTCCGCTCTGTCCTTCACACCCGGGCAGCCTCTCACCGTGGAGCACATCCACGGACACTCGGACAGCAAAGGTACTCGCCTGGATTCATCTTAAAGGTCCCCTATTATACAGTTTTTCATCAATATATTATAGGTCTCAGATATATGCAGAACATGAGGATTTTGTATAATAGGTGACCTTTAAAATCTGTCTGCATTGTTTCTTCTAATGTACTAAAGCTTGTCCTGTCATGGCCTCCAACAGACTGCTGCAGCAAAGGTACACGTTCTTTAAGAGAGGACGGATTGATGGAGGGAAATTATTCTGCCTAACTTCATCCAGCTGATCCTAGCTAACAAACCCAAGTCCCTTTTCTTTTCTTTTTCTTTGAATCTACCTTTTTAAATATGAGCGTTAAGCATGTGAGTGGATGTGGCATCGTACACATCTCTGTGTAACACCCTTCCTCTCTCTCTCTCTCTCTCTCTCTCTCTCTCTCTCTCTCGCTCTCTCTCTGTGTGTTTTCAGTGTACATCGTCCTCCCTAAAGCTCCTGAGATCCTGGAGGGTCAGGGAGTCGGACCTGAAACTGACGTCTGGGCTGTGGGAGTTCTGTCCTTCATCATGTGAGTTTACACTAAAAGATAAAAGGGTTGAACCAATATTCTTCTTTAAGGAAGTAGTTGATTGGGGATTCTACCTTTGCAAAATGGTTTTCACAACATCAAAACGAAGCCTGACATTTGTGTAAAGGATAACAGGTTACATGGGATGACAATTTATCTATTTAGATATCAATTTACAGTAAGGGACAATTATACCCAAAAGTGAATTGTTATATAAAATATTTACACATGTCATCACTAGAGAAAAGACAAAGCAAACAATCAGGCTGACATTAATGCAAGATGCTTTCCGTAAAATATTCTAAGCATCTAAATGGTCAGAAAAAGAAATTCATAAAATCCTACTTCCTGTGTTAGCAAGATTGATTAAAGACATTTTATTACATAGACTTTTTTTCATCCAGGCTGAGTGCGGACAGCCCGTTCCACGCTGACCACGCCTGGGAGCAGGACAGGAACATCAGGAAGGGGAAGATCCAGTTCGGGCGCTGCTACCCCGGCCTGTCAGAGGGGGCACTGACCTTCATGAAGAGCAGCCTCAACAACAAGTCCTGGTGAGGGGCTAGGTCTTAAAATGTAGTCTGCATGAATTAATCATAAAGGGACAGGTCAGCCCTAAAATCAAATATATATTTTTGTAATCTTACCTGTAGTGCTATTATCTATCTATATCTATATTATCTAGATTGTTTTGGTGTGAGTTACAGAGTTTTGGATATATCGTAAGTTGAAATGTTTGCCTTCTGTTTAATAGAACTAGATTGCACTGATACCATATGATATATTCTCTGCAGGGGGAGACCCACGGCAGCAGAGTGTCTCCAGAACTCGTGGCTGAGAGCTCATCGCGCCCGTCACTCCAAAGTCAGTTTCTCCACCGACAAACTGAAGGATTACCTCCAGCAGAAAGAGGAGAAACGAGACCTGGTGCGCACCAAGATCCAGGGGCCCTTCTTCCAGTAAAAAAACCTCTCTTTAAAGGTCACCTATTATGCTAAATCCACTTCTTCATGTCTCTTCTACATCAACATGTGTCCCCTCTTCTTCATGTCTCTTCTACATCAACATGTGTCCCCTCTTCTTCATGTCTCTTCTACATCAACATGTGTCCCCTCTTCTTCATGTCTCCTCTACATCAACATGTGTCCCCTCTGTGTAAAGAGACTCTGAAAGTTTCAGGAACAAAGATTCTCTCTCTTTTTGTCCTGATCCATTTCTATAAAAACCTGTCTGAAAATGAGCTGATCAGATTTTGGCCACTTTGTGATGTCATAACGATGTTTTGGTTTGTGTAACCATTAGCCAATCACCAACCAAGGTAACCCCCCCCCCCCCCCCACCTTATCACCTGAATCTCCTCCTAGAGCACCATTGTGTTCTTTTTAACCAAATCTCTCTCAGAGGGCGTGGGGGGGGCTCCTTATTTTCATCTAAAGTAACAGACAGAGAATCAGCACTTTTGAAACAGGGCTGAAACAGAGGGGATTATGGGATGCTGCAATGATCTGTTTGGTGTTTGGAGCCAATCAGAGACATGTTCTGCATATATATGAGACCTGTGATATATTGATGACAAACAGTATAATAGCAGACCTTTACAACTATGCAGCCTTACAACCAACACGTTTAATTTCAGCAAGGTTCATAAATTCATTTTTAGTTTCCTCTGATTTAAAAAATGTGATGCGTCTTAATGAGTTTTTATGTATTTATCCAGAAGCTTTTATAAGTGTGTGCTTTGGTTTTATGGAAACATATCAGGGATAAGTCTTTCAGAGTGCATGAGTTTTTAAATCTAGACTTAGTTACATGAGAAACTGGTGAGAGATGCACGTGTTTGGCCTTAAAGGGAAAACAGTTTTTCTGAGTGATGTATTTTAGTTAAATTGTTCACATTTTGCCTTAAAGTTATAATGTACAAATGAGAAATCTATTAGACTTGTAGGTTTTATTAAATGCCTAATAATATTTCAATACCCGAATGAATTTATGAATACAAGATTAAATAAATGGCACAAACGTGGTCTCCTTGTCTTCAGTCTTTATTCAGCCTTTTGAACACAAACTTACATGCGAATGTTTTAAATTCAGTCATTTTATCTCGACGTTCCTCCGTATTTAAGACATTGGCAGCAGTAAATATTTAGTTAATGTAATAGTAGTTTTAGCAGTCATTGATGTGTGCTTCATATTGGTGTGAGGTGAGTGCCAACTTTTAGATGATAAAGACCAAGTGTATCTCTGAAATTGTGACGCAGTCGGTGTAGATGAAGTTATTCAGGCCAGAGTCACAGCAGCAGAAAGATTTTCCTCCTTATGATTTCACCTCCTTCACTTTCTGGATTTCCTGTTGGAAGAAAGAAGAAGATACTTTTACTCGTTGTGCTTTTAAGGAGGACATATTCAGGTTCATATCAGTGTTGAGTGTCTCTACTGATGTCCCGCCCCTTAGCCTATCACGTACAATGTGTTGGATCGCTAGCCAATAAAGTGCGAGTGTTACATATTGATGTCACTGTTACAGAAGTAAACAAAGAAGTCCAATGGAGGCGTTTCACATGGGGGTGTGTGGGAGATTTTAGCCTTTACAGACCATTTACATGCACTAAAACCTATAAAACAGGAAAGGGAAAGCTCTAAAAATACCTAAATAGGAACCCAATTAAATATTGCTTGTTAGCTTGTGCATTTATTCTAGGTATACCTAAAGTCAAATTGATGTATTTATTATCAGTTATCTGAAAGGTTAATTTAAGGCACATGTGTCAAACTCAAGGCCCGGGGGCCAAATCAGGCCTTGGTGGATTTAATTTCGGCCCGCAGGATCATTTCTAATTACTATTAGATCTGGCCCGCCGGTATATTGCACGCACACCTTCACTCAATCCTGAGGGTTTCCTCAGCTCAGAGCCTGAGCCCAAACATTGATGAACTTGCACCCAAGATGAGATGCCAAGTATCTGGCTTGAACTAGCATCACAGAGCAGCACACTGAGTTTAATGGATGTTTCCTTCTGCACTTTTTCTCTCATGACAACAGGACATGTTTGGTTTGTTCTTTGAGGGAAATAGTTTTTTTGAAGCTGTTGTTGGCCTGTGGAAAAATGTAATCATAAGAAATGACTCTGGAAAAGCTGCAGATAGAGCCATAAGAAATGAATGCAACTGATTATTTAATGTTTAATGTTGTTTTATAGGCAATCATTTAAGCTTTGTTAGTTCCAGGTTTAATATGTGCAATAAGTTCATTTCAATAAGTTCTGCAATAAACATTGAACCAGTCCGGCCCTCGACTAGTACCCATGTTTTTGTTTTGGCCCACTGTGTAGCCTATTTGAGTTTGACACCCCTGATTTAAGGTATTAGATTAATGCAGTGGATAAAAAAAGTCCAACATTTACCTCTGACATGTAGTGCAGTAGAAGTTTTACACTATGTTTCCAGTATTGATAATGAACGTAGTTACTCTCCACCACTGCTTTAAAACACATGCTCTTATCCTTGTCAGTAAACAGCAGCAGCTGGCAGACACTAGTCAACAGTTTGTAAATGAATGACGTTGGATGTGTTAATAGTTGAACTCACGTCACTGAGGATGTCTCTCAGCTCCTCGTAAGCTCTCTCTAAGTCATCGTTGATGATGACCACATCAAACACCCCTGGCTCGTTGCCTGCAGGAGAACATTGGATTAGTTTCATAATGCTCTTTATTTCAGCGTCGTCATGTCACACTGAGACACTCACTGAGCTCCATGTCGATGCGAGCTGCTTCCAGACGCTTCTGTAAACTCTCCTCCGTCTCCGTCTGTCTGTCCCGCAGACGCTTCTCCTGAGAGACACAAAGACAGGACATGTTTTAACCAATGAACTGCTTCTTAAAGAAACCAATGAGCTGCTTCATAAGGAAACCAATGAGCTGTCATAACTGCAGCTTTGCACAATGATACGATATGATAATACTTTAATGGCAGAGAGGGCAAAAGTACACACATCCTTTACTCAAGTAGAAGTACAGATACTCGTGTTTAAAAATACTCTGGTAAAAGTAGAAGTACTGACTAAACTTCTTTACTCAAGTAAAAGTAAAGAAGTATGGGCTTCAAAATGTACTTAAGTAAAAAGTACCCATAACTACCATCTGTTTTAAAGAGTACCTGACCTCCCTTTATATTAATTGAACAATAATGTCATTGTTAGCTAATGAATGTTTCCATGCTGAACAACGGCAACATGACAACGTTTTCATTGGTCCCTCTTCTTTAGAGAAGACCAGGAAATGATGGATACACGGATCGTGTTCAAATCAATAGGCACGCAATGACTCTAAATAATAATGATCACGCCACCAAACACACATTCAAACTAAAGGAACCAGCCTGTTTGGTACTGAAAGTACTGATACCAGAAAAATATACTTAAGTACAGTAACAAAGTATTTGTACTCCACTACTTCCCACCTCTGCTTAATGGTCAGATCAAGTCTGAAATTTGACTTTCACAGCAGCGCCATGTGTAACATCAACAGACAAATATCAAGACACAATACATGAAAAACAAAAACATTTAACATATCACAATCACTCAGAGAAAACATAAGACTTGCAAAGCTGTATCAGACTAATGTGTATCAGCTCTATTTAGGAGGTTGTGTTTGTCATCAAGGTAAAGCGGTTTTTGAAAAAAAAGACACTTCTATATTTAGATTTCCTCTCTTAAAGGTGTTTGATTGCTGCCCAGCTTCTAAAAGAGTCTGAATATGAAGTGCTTGTTGTTGACACCAAGAGAAATCTGTGGTGATTTAATGTTGCGTTCAAGAGATATGGTGTTGGTCTTTTTCATGAAGGAGGACGTTTTGGTGCTAGTATTTAATGTACATGGTCTCTGTGAACTTGTTTATTAAGTTTCATTTTATGTAAGTGAACAGACTCAAAGTTTAAAAGTTACTACACGGCCTCTTGTCGGGAGAATTGTGTGATGATGTTATGCACTTGGGAATTGTAGATTGATGTACAACATACACACATTTGGTTGTAATTGAACATGCATTTGCTAACTAATTACTAACAAACTACAGGTAAGGCAAGGCAAGTTTATTTGTATAGCACCTTTCAACACAAGGCAATTCAAGGTGCTTTACAAAAATGAAAGACATTCAGACAAAGGCATTTAAAATCAGTCATTAAAAAGAAAAGATAATAAAAGAAACATTCAAAGAAAAAATACATGAATAAAAAGTTACAGTGCAGTTTAAGATATGAATAGTTCACACAGAAGTTCCACTTTACTGATGCCTCCGAACATGAGGTGTGTACGTCCCGAGCAGCATACATAGAGAAAACCAGCCAGGACAGAGTCCCCAGACACTGATTCCCTGGGGTTACTAGCCCCAAATGTTCATTAACCAAAAACGAAACACAACCGCTCAGTTTCAATTAAAAGCAGCGGCAAAAAGAAAAGTCTTCAGCCTAGATTTAAAAGTAGTAAGAGTTGTAGTGGACCGGCAGGTTTCTGGGAGTTTGTTCCAGATATTTGGAGCATAATAACTGAACGCTGCTTCTCCATGTCCTAGTTCTGCCTCTGGGGACAGAAAGCTGACCAGAAGACCTGAGAGATCTGGATGGTTCATCATTTAGTAGTAGGTCAGAAATGTATTTTGGGCCTAAACCATTCAATGCTTTATAAACCAGCAGCAGTATTTTGAAATCAATTCTTTGACACACAGGAAGCCAGTGTAAAGACTTCAGAGCTGGAGTGATGTGATCCACTTCCTAGTGTCAGTGAGGACTCGAGCAGCAGCGTTCTGAATCAGCTGCAGCTTTCTAATACTAATAGATGTTTTAGTGAGACCTGTAAAGACACCATTACAGTAGTCCAGTCTACTGAAGATAAAAGCATGGACAAGTTTTTCCAAATCCTGCTGTGACATTAGTCTTTTAATCCTAGATATGTTCTTTAGGTGATAGTAGGCTGATTTAGTAATTGTTTTAATGTGACTGTTGAAACTCAGGTCAGAGTCCATGACTACACCTAGATTTCTGGCTTTATCTGTTGTTTTGAACATTGCAGACTGAAGCTCAGCGCTAACTTGTATACGTTCTGCCTTGGCTCCAAAAACCATTACCTCAGTACCTGTTTGTAGTTATCCCTTTAACAGCTGTCCACGGCTGTTTCCTAGTAGGAAGAGGGGTTGAAGAGGCGCTCTTCCTGGGTGATGACAATGCAGGCCAGCCGGTCGCATCACAGATTTCAGAGCGCTGGGCTCTGCCTGTTATTCGTTCTCCCAAATCCCATGGAAATGATTTACTCTTAGGTTTTGCACCCAGAGAGTTCCAGGGAGGACTACCACTTGTAGATGTATTACCCGGTACACAGCCCTCCTGTTCCTTGGAATCCTTGTAGCTGCTAACTAGCTGTAAGTTAGCATGCCCTTTTCCATTCGTTTGCAGCACTGGTAAAGTGGTGTCATTCCAACCAAGTCCATTCACTTCCACGTTAACTTGCAACCGTTGCATTTTCATTTCCAACACTGCCATCTTCTGTAGAAGTTTGTGGAAGTCATCTGTAGAACGAAGGCATTTTGCTGCTAACTAGCTAAATAGCATGCAGTACCAGGCTTTAGCTGTTGCTAGGCCACGCTTAACGGCAATGGGGTGACGTCACGCTTTGCCGAACTGCATTGTGGGAGCGTTGCTCGCTTCAAAAGTTGAGCTATGTTCAACTTTTGAAGCTTCGGCGGAAGCGTCTTCGGCGACGCAAGCCGCCGTGTGGACGCTGTCGTAAAACATATTGAAATATGGCTGAAACCCTTCATCTGTTTACGGAGAATAACTGTCCCAGTGATAAGTTAATGTCCAGGAGCCGCTGCTCGAAGTTATCAGAAAAGAAAAATAGGAAAATCAGCATAAAAAAGTAAGCAGAGGCAAGCGTCTCCAGGTGAAGCCAAACTGACTGAGTTTTGGCACTATCAAATTCATGCTCTAATATGTTCAGCACAACTCCATGGACCCCCTGTGTACCTAGTATTGTTACTTTATCACGAATAATATTTGAGACGTGATGAATATATGACGCCCATTCAAAAAACGATTACAGTAAAATATGAATACTTAAATCCATACATATATCTCAATAACTATAGTAGATATCTAGAAAGAAGTAACAGTCCCAATGAGTGTGTTACACGTGTGTTATATGTGAACATTGGTATGATGTGACTCGGGTAAAACGATCCAAATATTGGAGAATCATTACAGGTAAAGCTGTTTTTAAAAAACTACACTTCTATATTTAGATTTCCTCCCTTAAATGTGTTTAATTGCTGCCCAACTTCTAAAAGTGTCCGAATATGTTGCTTATAAGTGTTGCTTGTTGTTGATACCAAGAGAAATCTGTGGTGATTTAATGTTGCGTCCAAGAGATGAAGTGGTGGAGTTGTCTTTCTTTCAAAGGCAGCAACAGAGCTGAATGAATGCAATTTGAAATACTGCAATAACACTGTAGTGGGACATTTACCAGGATGTCCATGGAGGGGGGCTGGATGGAGATGTAGATTGGGTTCAGCTCGGTCTCTTTGATCCTCCTCACTCCCTGGATGTCCACATCGAGGATGCACATCAGGTTCTTGTCGATCACGTCTTGAATGGCCGCTTTACTGCAGAACCAATGCATTGAGAAGTCATTAAATCATATAAAACAAGAGGCTTTTCAACTACATCTGAACTTGGACTGGCTTCACAATGTTGTCGTGTCAAATCATCATATAATCATTTAAACCAGTTGACTATTCTCTCCACTATATAGTGTGACTGTTAGCTGTGTTTGGGGTGCAGGACTTTTCTATCCTCTGAGGAGGAAGTAGCTCTGTTCCTACATTAGGATCGATTTCACTTGTATAATGACTTTCTTTATTGCTTTATTAAATATAACAAAAGACAAACTTTGACCATGAATCATTTATCAGTTTCTCTTAAGAATTTCCTCCACAAATGTCACGCAGGTATTGAGGGTGTAATCTTGTGATTGTGCTGCCGAGTTAAGAGGATCGCTGCATTGATCCCAGCTGCTCAGACTCACACAGCAGTGAGTGAGTGTGTGTTATCCTCAGAATAAGAGGAAGAGATTAAATGTGACACACGAGGAGGTGCTGAGCTGCAGCGCTGCTCTTTTTGACCCGAGAGAGGTCAAACAGCCATCTGTCGCAAGACTGTTTTATATCCTCCCGTACCCTGTGGCCGAGCGTCAGGGTATACAACAGTTATCAGGTTGATAAAGTACTAAAACACACTGTAAAAACTCCACTACAAGTTAAAAGCCTGCATTGAAAGCCTTAATAAAGTCAAAATAGCAGGGAAATGCACTTTATTACTGAAAGAAACAGTCATTTTGCTGTAAAATGTTCCCAGTCAGTGTTTTCCTGTTACAAATATTGTTTAGAGTTAATATGACTACTGCTTTCATGTGTATATTGCATTGAACTGCTGTTGATGTGTAAGGATGTGCAAACTGTTTCTACTGCTGCTCAGGAAAATACTTTGTCCTTCAATTTATCAGAAGCATAAAATCTCTTTCTGTTTTCCTAATTGTAATTATATAAGAAATGACGCTTTTTGATGAATGTAGTGCAGTTAAAAGTAGAACATTTGCCTGTGAAATGTGAAGCATAAAGTCACGGTGGCCAACAGGTGCAACAACGGTCGGTCCAAACACTTCCATTAGGAGATACACGCTGCACTTCCAAAGATGATGCATAAACACATGCAAATGAATGAGTGTAAATATTCACCTTGTTCCATACAGGTTGCCGGAGAACTCAGCGTTCTCGATGAAGTCTCCTTTGTCAATTCCCTCCTGCATGACCTCTCTGGTAGTATAGTGGTAGTCTGTAAGATGCATTAACATTAGCAATGAGCCTAGTTTGAACATTCACAATATAGTTAGTTATATATATAATTGCCAGATAATTTCATCACAATAAACAGCTAAGATTACAAGGAAAATGGAAGGAAATCAAAAAGGATATTATTGTGGCTTGTGGCAAATTAAATGCAATTATATTTTTGCTTAACTGTCTTTGTGTCTTCAGGTGTTTAGCGTTCTCCTCTAAGCTTATTTTGAGACTGTGTGTGTGTGTGTGTGTGTGTGTGTGTGTGTGTGTGTGTTTGTGTGCGTGTGTGTGCGTGCGTGCGTGCGTGCGTTATTATCAAATACTTCTGCTATGGGCATGTTATACTATCCATACTAAATTAATATGCCTAAATCTTACAATATCAAAACCTCTTAGGGTCTAAAGCAGCATTCAAAACTTTATTTATGTTCTACTTCTAACGCTAGTGGACACTGCGATAGCACACAATCATTAGCATGAGAACGTTAGGTTCTAAGTAACAATGAAATAGGAAGTGGATCTGATGAACAACGAAGGGATAACACCTGAACAAGACGCAGAAATTACTTAAAAACTGCATCACATTGGAGCTGCCGTAAGAAACTAACCTTTTGTAATATTTTCTTAAACTCTTGCTATTAAAGAAGTGCATTCAACAGATGAAATGTTCCTCTGCCTCCTTTATTGTTCCTAATGACATTTGCAACTCCTTTAATGCAGCGTTAATCACTGCTGGTGAACTCCACACTTACCTTAAACTAAAAATAAGTCAAGATGATGTTTCTGCGTAGCGTATATCTTGTACAAATATTTCCAGAGACTTACTTTAGTGTACTCTTTAGCCGTAAATTAGAAACTCTGCTGCGTATGTTGTTTGGGTTTTGTTTACAACATTGCGGCCGAGTCACAAACTTCCTAATTTCAGAGCGAAACAAAACAGGCAAATATGTGACTGAAAACCTTTGAGATAACAAATAGACAAGCGTTCCTTAGTTAAAAACCCAGGTTCGGTCAGAATGAGTCAAATATGCCGTTGTTATCAGAATTTTTCGCTCCAACGCTCCATCAGTGGGAAGAGAAGGAAGACATGGGACAGGAAACGGGAATCACTACAGACACATCATAGAGGGCTATTTTCAACACTTTTTACTCCAAAGTGTAAACTGTTTTATCCTGATTCTCTAGATTACTAAACATGTTTTTAATTCTCTTATGGTTTGTCACATGATGCGTGACTACACATCTAATAATTGGTGCCTGAATGATGAAAGTAACCCCTCTGCTTTAAAACTGTGATCAGGAATCACACGGAGGTCACCTTTATCTGTGGTTTCAGATTCGTTATGACACGACAATGAGCTTTCTAAGTCTTCAGAGGAATAGACGTCTGCTACAGCAAATAAAGTCGCCCCCAGAAGCATGGGGAGACTGTTCAGCCCTATGGAGAAAGCAAAGAAGGCACAGAGAGGTTTATCCCTTTATATCCACATATTTAACAGAGGGGACACAACTAGCGTGCAGTTCACTTGGGAGTAAGAAGTGTTTGTGGTGAACGGGATGAACAGGAAAGAAAGGGGTGGGGCGGGAAATGTGGAGCACAAACAATCTACAAAAAGGTGCAAAAAAACACTTTATCACAGTTTTTCAGTTTCAAATCCAAGTCTAAAGCCCCTTCAGGTGCATCACAGAGCATGAGGGTCCTACTACAGTGTGAAGGTGCTTAAAGCATCATCTGTGTGTGGGCAGTGAGTTGACAATATATGGACTATATGGATTTTTACAAGTTTAAAGGATCAAACTGCTGAAACAATCTAATTAAATGTCAGTTTCGGGGCTTAAAGAGGCCCTATTATGTTAATTTCCAGGTTCATATTTGTATTTAGTGTCTCTACTGTAACATGTCTCAATGTTTTAATGTTCAAAAAGCTCTTTATTTTTCTCAGACTTGGCAAATGTTTTGGATAAAGCATAAATGACTGCATGAATGTAACACATGTGCAGATACTAAGTGTTTTTAAAACAGTTTTGAGCAGAAGTAGCTTACCTTTGCCGTCTTCCTCTCCTGGTCGTGGGTTTCTTGTTGTGTCTGTATGGAGAAAATGTCCCTGTTAGAACCCTGAGATGGCAATAAATCATCTGTAATGCTGTTTTTGATTGATATCAAAGCAAAATTGCTGCAAAACTTCCATTTCAGCATTTAAAGGAGACATATTATGCACATTTTCAGGTTCATATACTTGTATTTTTGGGTTATTACTTCAACATACTGCCAGTCTGTATATTCCTGTATTCACATTTTGTTTGAAACTCCCAGTTTAAAAAAAAAGTAATGTCTTACAAAAAAAAGCAATATGCAATATGGGCTCTCCAGACCCACACAGATATACTTTGAACTGTGCTTCACTTTGCCCAGTTAATATCTATTATTGCTTGGTGTCTCCTCGAACTTAAGCCCACCTTTGGAAAGCAAATGAGGCTCATGTGACATATAGTAAGAAGAGGGTCAAACATCTCATTGGCTTATCTCCCAAGACAGCCCCAAAAAAATGTCTTACTTCACAGTTTGCTGGTAAATAAGTACTATAGACACTTATATATTTGTGTACAAGCACTGAAAAATATGAACTAATGCCACAAATTCTATCTGCAGGGTCAGAATTAGACCTTCAATCTAATACAGTGTGTTTCCTCGTGTACTTCCACACTAACGTACGTGACACGCTGAAGCCGAAGATGCCCTCGTGCTCCTTCATCAGCCTCTTCATCAGAGTGCTCTTCCCCGCTCCGGAGGGGCCGCTCAGCACCACGGGTCTGGGTCCGGACATTATTCTGAAACACACGGGAAAAAAAACAGGGTTAAAGGGAACTGAGTTAGTGCCAAGAGCTGAGATCACCGTCAGATATCTGGTGCTAGCAGCGATCTGAAGGAAAGACAAGATCCTATCTAGAATGAAATACAGGACATTTTTGTATGTTTTGTTTCTTTATTTGACTGCAGAACTTTGGTCTGGAGGTTTTAAAGTGATTTAAATAAAGCTGTATTGTATTGTATATTAACCCCCTGGTTGTGTTCGTTTCTCCCCTTACTTTGGTGTTCTGTTCTGCTCTTACATTAACACAAAAACAATGAATCCTCACCGAATTGTGTTTATTTTAACATCCATTTCAGCTGTAAAAACGGGGACAACTGTCTACTTGAATAGACACTGAAAATGGGAAGTTACTAAGTACATTTACTCAAGAACTGTACTTAAGTACAATTCTGAGGTACTTGTACTTTACTTGAGTATTCCCATTTGTTGCTACTTTGTACTTTTCCTCCACTACATGTATTTAATACCTTTAGTTACTTCACAGATGTGGATGAATGATGTGAAATCTAATCAAGTGTTAAATCAGACTTTAGTTCCACCTGGAGTAAATTCACAAGCTACCCTGCAGTATACAAAGTCATTCAAACTAGCTGCACCTTTACCAGCTTTGAGAACACTTTCATGATCAATCATTATAAAACATTTCATATATATTATTCTGAAATGGACCAATCTGCACAATGACTACTTTTACTGTCGCTACTTTCACTATATTTAGATGATAATACTTTTCTACTTTTACTTGAGGAACATTTTGAATGCAGGAGTTTTACTGTAACAGAGTATTCCTACACTCTGGTACTTCTACTTTTACTCAAGTACAAGATCTGAGTACTTCTACTTTTACTCAAGTACAAGATCAGAGTACTTCTACTTTTACTCAAGTACAAGATCTGAGTACTTCTACTTTTACTCAAGTACATGATCTGAGTACTTCTACTGTTACTCAAGTACAAGATCTGAGTACTTCTACTGTTACTCAAGTACAAGATCTGAGTACTCCTCCCACCTCTAGGGTTACCCTTTAATTTCCTTTGGTGGATTATCAACATTTTATATGTTCAAATGTCTCCTGTGGAGGATATAATAAGGCCTTGAGGCAATCAGATGTAAAACACAATATGTATAATTGATGAAATTAGTAAATGGTTCAGAGTCGACCGAACACTAGGGTTCAATTAATCATTTTAGTTCGAAGATGTGTAGAATTAATACATTACTTGACTTTTTTTTACACCATGTACTGCTCTTCTACCTGTGCATGATTACTGCAGTGCTTTAAAGGCTCACTAACTATCAGCGGGTCAAAGGTCATTCAAGTTAATCCTTTGATCCGAGCTGCTCTTAAAACCAGCAGCAGCAGATCTCCACTCCTACATTATTCTGCTTTTAATTCACACCCTTAATAAATTGACACTTAAGGACATTCTACTTCCTATTTCTTCCTTAATTGAAATATCTAAACCTGTCCTCCTTGCTTCCGCCTGCAGGTTAATGTTATGGTTTCTGTTAATGGAGTCACGGCGGGTCAGTCGGAGGATTAATTGGATCGGGCCGAGCGGCACAAAGGGTCCCGACAGGTGAACCTGAGGAGGGACTATTTATTTAGATTATTACCATTAATAGGACAGGTGACCCGGTTACCTGAGGTACTCTGAAGTATCTATTTATTTACAGTCAACATTAATACAATGACTTATAACGTCAAAGTCTGCAACAGTCAAAAAACAGGAGACCTAAATCTGCTTAGTGTTGGTATTTCCAACGACTTAATGCATATTTCACATAAGAGTCGCTAAAAGGATAATTAAAATCCCCAATAAATACATTTTCCATTCAAATTTGAGGTTATTATTGTGTAAAAGCAATCAAAGGAGGACAAAGAAGAACAGAGCAATAACACATGCATTATAAACATGTGAGAAACATTAACACACGTCTGATAAATACAAATTAAATATCAAATCACAACAATGTGTTGATCATCTAATTCAGCCTTTCCTAATTGTTGTATGCAAAATGTCTTCCTTGAATTTACATGTAATGCACACTAGATGTGTCACCTATGCAGAAATTTTAAAATATCTAAGCAGCAAACAAATACTGTACAAACATTTATTATCATTTACATTTTAAAACAATTAAAAAAGGTGTTTCTATTCGTTTTATAGCGTTTGGTAATCTCTGAAACTCACATTAATCACATTAGTGACTGAATGCATGTTCATTAGAGCTGCGAGGATAACTGAAGTATTTGATTCATTGATGACTTTCAGAATCAGGGATGGATATTTCTCCCAATTTTTTGACATCTATTGACCAAACAATAATAAATAATGAAATAAATAGTTGTGAAGGTAAACAAAAGTGTGTCCTTACCTCTCGTTACAGCGCAGAACAGAGTGTGTCGTAGAAGCGTTTGATAGCAGATGATTCTTCAGCCAGGCCCCTAAGTACACTACAGTGTGTGTGTGTGTGTGTGTGTGTGTGTGTGTGTTTGTGAGTGTGTGTGTGTGTGTGTGTGTGTGTGTGTGTGTGTGCGCACACTGAATCAGCTCACTGTCAGTCTGAATTAGCGCCCCCTCCCTTCAGTTCAGTGACCAATCACATGTGAGCACGCTGACTTCTGCTTATCCTTTAGACTCGGCTTTTCATAAACAAATGAATGATCACGCTACAGCAGAAAGTGTGTGTGCAGTGTGTGTACAGTGTGTGTAGATATATTAGGGGTGTGTACAGTGTGTGTACAGTGTGTGTAGATATATTTAAGGTGTGTACAGTGTGTGTACAGTGTGTGTAGATATATTTAAGGTGTGTACAGTGTGTGTACAGTGTGTGAAGATATATTTAAGGTGTGTACAGTGTGTGTACAGTGTGTGTAGATATATTTAAGGTGTGTACAGTGTGTGTACAGTGTGTGTAGATATATTTAGGGTGTGTACAGTGTGTGTACAGTGTGTGAAGATATATTTAAGGTGTGTACAGTGTGTGTACAGTGTGTAGATATATTTAAGGTGTGTACAGTGTGTGTACAGTGTGTGTAGATATATTTAAGGTGTGTACAGTGTGTGTACAGTGTGTGAAGATATATTTAGGGTGTGTACAGTGTGTGAAGATATATTTAGGGTGTGTACAGTGTGTGAAGATATATTTAGGGTGTGTACAGTGTGTGTACAGTGTGTGAAGATATATTTAGGGTATGTACAGTGTGTGTACAGTGTGTGAAGATATATTTAAGAATATGCTTTCGCTGTGAATCCACACACTTGTTGCGTAAGCACCAGGTTATATTTTTTGGTTTTGAAAGGAAATGCCAGGTTAAAATTAAGGAGGTAAATATACTTTAATAAAAGCCTGCATTTCTTTGAGGAATGTAAAAACAAAATGAAACTTTTCTACCCAAACTTTAGACATGTTATAATAGCTTGCTGTTAGTTCAACTTCAACCATATTTGCAGTTTGATTCAAGCTGACTACTTAAATTATAAACAATTACGGGCCTACAAAAATACGTAAATAAGTGTTAAAATATATATATTTTTTCTATAATCAAACCCATTTTCTAAACATTTCCCTTCCTTTTCTTTCATATATTTATCAGGCAGACCGGAGTTCAAGCTATGACTCGTTTTGCTGTCAGATGACTTTTTAGTATTATGTTTCCTACTTTTCTCGAAGACGCTTCTTTTAACCAAACTACATTTCTTCTCTTGCTGTAGTTCAACTTCTTCCAGTGTGAAGTAAACACTGAGTTCACACTGAGACAGTTTACATATCAAACCTGGAGGCGACCCACTGCATCCCAGTGTAATAATACTCACACTGTACATTTTACATTTTACATCCTTACACACTTAATGTATAAATAATATCCTGCTTTAAATGTTGTTAACTGTAAATTGGTATTTCAACATGTATATTTTCTACTTTTTTAATGCTATTTTATTTCTATTTGCGATGTTTACATTTTGAATTGTTTATTTCTAGTCTTTTAATTTCTCTAATGTACAATGTCTTGTCTTTTTATGCTGCTACAATGCAAAAATGTCCCAAATTTGATTCAATAAAGTACATCTTATCTTATAAGCAGCTCCACTAGAGGACGTTAAGACACTGGAGTTACTTTTTGTGGTAAAAAGACTCAACAAGTGTTTTCCCACTCTGTGATTGAACCGTGTGTGTGTGTGTGTGTGTGTGGTGTGTGTGTGCGTGTGTGTGCGCGTGTGTGATAACGCGGTAAAGGCTGAGAATAGCCGGTTTAGTGTGTGTGCCGGCTGTGCCTCACTAATCCTGCAGCGACCCACTTCTTAAAGGGTGAGTCCACCGTTCTCTGTCAGCACAGCAGAGATGTACGCAGGACAGCAGGTGCTCAGAGTCAGGACGTGTGTCAAAATCCACACGTTCAACAGGTGAATATCACCAAACAGTCACTGAGTATATTGTATACACACTTAGGGACTGCAGATGGAAATGAGCTGTCGTCTATAATCTGACATACAGCATATTTTCTCTCTTTGAGATTTATGTTTTTTTATGCATGAGGAACTATTGTGCTTTTTTTGGGGTTTCCCTTTCCTGTAGTGTGTTATATAATTTTTTGTGCATGTAAATGGTCTGCAAAGGCTCAAATCCCTGTGTTCCCTCCAGAGGGAGTTTCTCTCCCACGCACTGCCTGGAACATCTCCATTGGACTCCTTTATTTACTTCCTGACATCACTAGGTAACACTCGCGGTTCTATTGGCTAGCGCTTCAACCAACACATTGTACGTGATAGGCTAAGGGGCGGGACATCTCTAAGCGGTTAACCAATCACAACAGAGCCGGCCAGCTAACCAATCAGAGCAGACTGGACTCTGGTTTCAGACAGAGGGTGAAAAGAGGTGCAGCAGCACAGGCAGTATGAGAGAAATAAAGAGCTTTTTGAACATTAAAGCATGGAGACATGTCCCAGGAGAGACACTACATACTGATATACACCTGAACATCAGCAGGAGAGGACTCTTTAAAGTAGAGACACTACATACTGATATACACCTGAACATCAGCAGGAGAGGACTCTTTAAAGTAGAGACACTACATACTGATATACACCTGAACATCAGCAGGAGAGGACTCTTTAAAGTAGAGACACTACATACTGATACACACCTGAACATCAGCAGGAGAGGACTCTTTAAAGTAGAGACACTACATACTGATATACACCTGAACATCAGCAGGAGAGGACTCTTTAAAGTAGAGACACTACATACTGATATACTGTACACCTGAACATCAGCAGGAGAGCACTCTTTAAAGTAGAGACACTACATACTGATATACACCTGAACATCAGCAGGAGAGGACTCTTTAAAGTAGAGACACTACATACTGATATACACCTGAACATCAGCAGGAGAGCACTCTTTAAAGTAGAGACACTACATACTGATATACACCTGAACATCAGCAGGAGAGGACTCTTTAAAGTAGAGACACTACATACTGATATACACCTGAACATCAGCAGGAGAGGACTCTTTAAAGTAGAGACACTACATACTGATATACACCTGAACATCATCAGGAGAGAACTCTTTAAAGCAGAGACACTACATACTGATATACACCTGAACATCAGCAGGAGAGCACTCTTTAAAGCAGAGACACTACATACTGATATACACCTGAACATCAGCAGGAGAGGACTCTTTAAAGTAGAGACACTACATACTGATATACACCTGAACATCAGCAGGAGAGCACTCTTTAAAGTAGAGACACTACATACTGATATACACCTGAACATCAGCAGGAGAGGACTCTTTAAAGTAGAGACACTACATACTGATATACACCTGAACATCAGCAGGAGAGGACTCTTTAAAGTAGAGACACTACATACTGATATACACCTGAACATCATCAGGAGAGGACTCTTTAAAGTAGAGACACTACATACTGATATACACCTGAACATCAGCAGGAGAGGACTCTTTAAAGTAGAGACACTACATACTGATATGAACCTGAAAATTAGCAGAGTAGAGATCCTTTAAGTACAATTTGATGCTCATAAAATATTATAGTATTTCTACACCGTGGTATTTCTACTTTTACTTCTTCCACCACTCCCCCCACAGATGAAATATGTTGTGAAACTTTGTAGACACACGTTTTATTGTAGTAACATTGATAAAATTAGATTGAATGACCCTATACAAAGAAACACAACAAGACAACATGGGCGTGAATGTGATGAGATTACTGTCAATATTTCCTACAGGAGCTAAACGAATAAAAAATGATCTTTAAAGCGAAGACAAACTCTGTACAGTAAATACAGCCGGGTTGTTCTGCTAGTCAACGTCACACACACACACACACACACACACACACACACACACACACACACACACACACACACACACACACAAAACTATGTACATGTGCTTTGCATGTTATTTATCTCTTTCCCAAACAAAAAAGGATTATAAAATTGATAAATATTGTCCCAAAGCGTTTCCTTTTCCTATGTATCTTGTGGTTTTCTTCTGTGTGTTGAAGCTGCAGCAGGAACGTGGACATCGTACAGGGCTGAAAAGGTCAAAGGTCAAAGGTCACACCGTCTGTCCTTCAAATTGTCAGGGGTTAGTGGAAGGAGTGCACTGACGAACAGGAGGAGGAAGAAGAGGAGGAGGAGGGTTGGGGTCTTTGACAGGCCAGCTGCCCACAGTCCGCCCCTGATTGGTTGAAACTGAGGAAGTCTTCTGTGATTGGCTGCGTCACAGGAAGACCCTCCTCAGGTCTCCAGGTGAGGTGATGGTGTTGCACTGAGGACACAGCTTCTTCGCTCCCTAAAGGAAAGGAGACATAAAAACGTTTAAAAAGGCATTATTAAATGTTTTGGGCAGGTTATATCTCTTCTGTGTTCCTGCAATAGAGATGTGATCTCCCATGAGACAGTTGTGACATTTACCCTCTATAGGAAGGAAAAACAAACACACAAAAAAATAAGTCTCGGAGAAAATCTGTAATAATGCTCTTAGACTTTTAAGTCCTTTAGATTAGATTACTTTATTGTCATTACATAATGCAAGCAGAGTGTGACGAAATGAAGACGGTCTAACCAGAGTGCAGTCAGTTATATACACATCTATCAGCAGCCTGTACAAAATAAATGTCTTTTGCAAATGAATTCAGATTGTTTACCAGAGTTCGCAGCCAGCACTCCTCACAGTGCACGTGCCAGCACTGGATGGAGGTGAGGGGGGTGCTGTACGAGTCCTGCAGGAAACAGAGAACAGCTGGTGAGTTTCTACGTTTCTACATTTGAATTCATTTCTAATTTTATAGTTATTTTATTTGTATCTTTGATTTTATCTTAAATTGTATTAATCTGTGTGAATCTGTGCTGTCCTGTTTTTCATCCTCACCCTGTTGCTGTTTAGACTACTGAATTTCCCCACGGGGATTAATGAAGGTCCATCTTATCTTATCATGTCTTATCTTATCATATCTTACATGCAGTACACACAACTGCCACTAGATGTCCACGTGTAACCAGAATAAGAGCATAAAAAGACGCTTCCTGACGAATCAAAAACCCTTTTACTGGTTTTAAATCATAACCTTTGTCTTTTTGCTTTTCCTGAATCCCAGAACTTTTTAATATGTGCTGTTTTCTGGAGTTTTTTATTGGCATGTATTGGGAGCCTCTATGTTCCAGGTTCTAACGATTTTACCAATGTTTAATAATATAATTCATTTCTATTATGACTTCAAAGGATGTTTTATAGGGACTACAGATGAAAAATCTAATCTAAAGCAATGTTTATTTATGTTTATTTCTTCCTGTTAAAGAAGCTAATGAATAAATACGTTTTTCTGTATAGTTGTTGAAAATGATTATGTTTCTCTTTGTTTCCTCACAAAACATGTTGCATTTTATGGTAAAAGCAGCATAAATGTAACACTGGTACCATACTGTACTACAATACTGTGCATTATAATATAATATATACAATGAGCTTAAACGTATGAACCAGATTTCATAGTTCTTTCCTCATTATTGTTCGACTCTGAGAATACATAAATGTTATTTTGGCCCAACATTTTTTTTACTAGGAAATAAAATACAAAAAACGACAGGAAAGACTGATCTTGAGATTAAATCAACCAATGGATGAGTGAACAAAATAATTGCATGAGTTTTAATTCACTTAAAGTGTCTTTAAATCACGACAGCCCTAAAAGTTTCATGTCAATAAAAACATCTACCTTTAAAATAAAATAACCTTTAAGTTTTTAGATATTTAAAAAAAGACAACACTTGCAAATCTGTATGAACATATCAGAATATCATCAGCACCACATGGACAGTATATTCTATGGGAAGTAAGGGACAGATATTATTGATTTATTGCCTGAAACACAGGTCTACCCCCAGTTTCTGCTTTACTGCTCTGTTATCTCTGCTCTGTCTCTCTCCGCTCTGACGGTTTCATTTGCCGTCGCACACTCACCATGCAGATGAGGCATTTAAATCTGTCTCCTTTAGACAACTGCTTCTCCAAATCCCGTATCCGAACTTTAAGTGCATTCAGAGTTGTCAGCGTGGAATCCTCCGAGAGCCTGCACACACACACATACATACACACACACACACACACACACACACACACACACACACACACACACACACACACACACACACACACACGCAGGGGGGGTGTGAGTCAGGCAGACACTGGAGAGTCATTTGTAAATCGAAGACAGATTAAATTATTCGCTGGCCAACATGGACACTGAGCATGAAATTTAGCAGCAATCACATTCCCTGCATTCCCTGTCTCATTTATCATAGGGAGAGGGTGTGTGTGTGTGTGTGTGTGTGTGTGTGTGTGTGTGTGTGTGTGTGTGTGTGAGGTGAGGCGGGGGGGTGAGGTGTCAGCGTCCTCACAGAGATAGACGTAAGCGCACAATTACAGGAGATGTGCAAACATACTGTACGGGCTACAGGGCATTAAGTGTGATGAAATGTGCGTCGCCTGCTCTGACCTTGATGGATGAGATATCTCATTCATATGTATTGTGTATCGGTGTGTGTGTGTGTGTGTGTGTGTGTGTGTGTGTGTGTGTGTGTGTGAGAGCTTTCAAAATAATCTTTACAGGAAGAGGTGGTATCATTTCCTCAGCTCCGAATGATAAAAATAACTATTAAAATCCACTTTTTTAGAAGCTTTCTTGACATCAAATGTTTCTCAGAGTGGTTTCAAGTGACACAGATCAATAACAAAGGCATTAAAAACATGTGTAAACAAGTGTGATAATTATAAAATAAGAACAATTACGTTAAAAAAGGGTCATAAAAGTGAGTTGAATGAATTGAATTGAATATATCTGGCACTCTGTCAACAGCTACATAGATTAACCGTTGAGTTGTCAACAATTAAATACAAAAATCTTCTTCAATCCATCTTTCTATATATTAGTACTTCCTAATATGTTCCAATGTACTCCTCTATTACAGTAAACCTAATATCTTAAAGTTGTGGAAGAAACAAGATGTAAGAGGATGTCATCATTGACTTTGGGAAACAGTGATTGACATTTAATCAAGAAGATCCACAGATTAAATCCACAGTAAGAAATGATTTTGAGTTGCAGCCCTGATCATGTCCGTAGTGTATCGTCAGCTCTGAGTGAAACCCTGAAACTAAATAAAAACGTACCTCTCTATCTCAGAGTTTTTGCAGGTTTGAGGAAGCCCGGCGCTGCTGCCGTCCACTTTCTCTCCGCTGCTGGTAGACGGACTCCCTGAGGAACAAACAAAACAGATAAATAAGAGACGCACTCTCCCTCTTATCTTAATTCAATCAATTCTTTATTCAGAGTTTACTGTTTACCGTCATTCGACCATTTGGAGAATTCAAGGCTTAGTCTGGAGTCAGGCAACGTTCTGCTGCAGAGAAATATCAGAAAACAGACATTTAATGTGAGGAACTCAAATGAGTAAGATAGTTTTAATTGATGATCCACTGTGATTTAGTCTCTTTAAAGGTGGATTACTTACTTCACGGTTGTCTCCTTGGAGCTTTCTCCTGAGCAGGGGATCACATCTGTCTCTGTGTATCTGAGGACAAAGGTCAGGAAACAGAACAACACAAGGAGAACAAAAAGACGCTTATGTTGTATAATTGTGTTTTATTTTGAATCCATACCATATTGGTCCTACTTGACTATAAACTACAGACTGTATGTGAGAAGTCACTTATTGGTTTGTGGACTTAAGTTTGGTATTTTAAGCTGCGTCACCTTGTTTGTTGTGAGCAGAAATGACACAGGATGGTGAAGCTAAGTACAACTAATTGCCGTCAAAGACCATTTTAGAAAACCAAATACATTTGAATAAAGTGAAAACAGACTGTAACAGGGATACAAGTGTGGTAGCGACCTGTCAATTATAAGGTAACCCCGACCTTTATCATCTATTTCACTCTAAATGGGACCATAATGTACTAAATGAACACCATACGGTTTTGAAGGAGACTTTAAACTATAGATTGAGACCATAAACTCATCAGGAACATGTTTATTGCATGAATAAATCAAGTGAGAAGTCGGGTCATTTTCTCATAGACTTCTATACAATCAGACTTCTATGTCGCCCCCTGCTGGACATTAGAGATTGGCAGTTTTCAATCACTTCTTCATTGGCTTCACTTTTCAGACTTGTAGGTAGCTGGTGCTTTAAACCTTAGCTACCCAGTTATATTCAGAGTTTATTCTGTGTGAAAGGATACTGCGCCCGGCCGTACTCCAGAGTGTCGTCTCCGTCCACGTCCAGGTCTGCGTCGCTGTCTCTTTGACACTCTTTAGAGGTCGAGCTCACCAACACGGCTCCTGAGGACACGATTCAAGGACTGGTGAGTGAGGGTTAGGAAGGACTGATTGTGAAAGGACACATACATATTTTATTTATTTATTTCATTCTTTTTGTATAGGTTTACATTTATTTATTTGTTGTATGAAATTGTACCTGTCAAATGAATAAACTTATTTTGAAAAAGTCAAGACAAAGTAAAGACTGTGCTTCATTTGATATGACATTAAGACAAATATAG
This sequence comes from Dissostichus eleginoides, assembly GCA_031216635.1. Lineage (NCBI taxonomy): Eukaryota > Metazoa > Chordata > Actinopteri > Perciformes > Nototheniidae > Dissostichus > Dissostichus eleginoides. The sequence continues at coordinate 33,427,103 of CM062270.1, read as the reverse complement.
AAGTCACAAAATGTGCTGGGTGTGTTTCTGTCTGCAGGTCAGATCTTCCTCCTCCGCTAAACAAACCGTTTCTTTAAATCTGACCCTCGGAGGCATCGCTCTCCTCTGTAATCTGGACTGAAAAGTTCAGTGGCTTTCCGACTGTCACTCACTCACATCATCCCCCCTCCACTGCACACACATCTCACACATGGGTACCTCTACCACACACACACTTTACACACAGATACCTCTACCACACACACACTTTACACACAGATTTACCTTTGAACCCTCCCACTAAGGACGACATCTGCATCCTCCTCCTCTCGTTCCACTCGTCCCGCAGCGGCACCAAGTCCGCTGAGCCCTCCTATAAAACACACACACATGATCATAAGCACACACTCATGCGTCCATATGCCTGGTGCAGCCCGGAGCTACGTATCTGATCTGTGTTTTCATAGCGGTGTTCACATGGATACACAGCGGCTGACAGTGATCCTGATGCCACGAGAACAAAAGCAGTCGGCGCCCGTCTCCCATTACAATGGAAATGTCAGGGAAACAATCATCTGTCTTTTCTCGGGGGGAAAAAAAGAGTGAAACACGCACCTGTCCATCTTCTGGTTTCCTCCTCTTCAGCTTCCCGATCTTCACTGGAAACAGAAAGGAGATCAAATAAGATGCAGGGACTTTTAAATCGGGCCAAAGTGACTTTAAGTCGGTCCCTTAATTACCCTCAAACTTTATACAAGCGGGCTTTATTCCTGAGGATTTCCATGACATTTAGAGACTCGTGCTCTGTGTCTTAAAATCCAATTATTTTCCATGAGATAGAAATGTGTATTTCTCCCACAAAAGGAAAACATTATGGAGTCATTAGGGGGAAAGTAAGGGGACTCAAAGGAGGGTAATGTATATTTTTACAATGGCAGAAGGTACGGTTGTCTGACTTTCTTCTGAGAGACAAGGATTTGTATTTCATTGATATCAGTCTTCCGTCTTAATGTAGTTAATAGCATGAAAAAGACAGGTTTTCCTAAGCTCTGTCTGTTTCAGGGTTCTTGTAATTGTGTGCGTTAGTGGTTTAAATTGTAATTTTCAAAAAAGATATCAGGGCTTAAATTGGGGCACACTATAAAGAATTAAATAGGGAGATTTGCGAGCCACAATATTTCTGAATATAAATATTATTAATTATGCGTGAATATTCATATACAAAGAATAGCTCATATGATCAACATTACTCAACGTGATTTGGATTGGATTTCCTTGAGTTTCCAAATCTGTCTTATCGCTGCCTTTCTAGTAAAAACTAAACTTGTGAAATGTGAAAAAGAAGATTGTTTCTGTTATTTTCATTTAATCATGAATAGTTATTCATATGGGAAGAATAGCTGATATGACGGGCATTACTAAAATATAATTTGGATTGAATTCCTTTGAGTTCTTCAGCCTGTTTCAGCTCTGTCTGCTTTGAATTCTACTAGAGTAAATGTGAAAAGGAAATGCAGATTTCATAGATTTCTTTTGGGAGTGGATACCAAATGTACCCAATACACACACACACACACACACACACACACACACACACACACACACACACACACACACACACACACACACACACACACCCTCTCTCCTCTCCGATATAAAAGTTAACATGGCAGAACACCAACTGCCCCTCCTCCCGCTGTGACCTGACTGACTGCAGATTGCATAAGGGGACATTAAGTTTTAGGGTCCTCTAATTCCTGCTGGATGACAGTGGGGCCCCTCCGGTTAGTGGACACACACACACACACACACACACACACACACACACACACACACACACACACACACACGCACACACACAGAGAGAGAGAGAGAGAGAGAGAGAGAGAGCTGGTGGCCGTGACCCGGGAGCCTCCATCGCAGCGAACATAATGAGGGTTAAAGAGACGGTCATAGATGAGGAAGAGCTCATCAAACACAGAGGAAGAGAGGTTGATTAATCAACAGAGGACCCCCCCCCCCCCCCCCCCCCTTCTTTCTCCTCCCTGACATGTATTTAGAAGCTCATTATGCCTTCCTGTTATAAGACCCGATAAAGACTAAGAGAGCTGGACAGTTTGGAAGTCAGCGGCAGAGAGTCAGCGAGATGATGACAGCAGAGACGTCTGTATGAGACCTCTGCTATACTAATAATGGCGTTAACCATAATTTAAATGGTTCATAGTTCACTTGATAAGCCTGGTTTTTTTTACCTTAAGGCTCTGACGGTCAGGATATTGTTTACATTTAATAAAAACATATCCAATAGTTTTTCTGACATCTTCAAGTAGCAAATTATGAGAATCTAAAACAAAAACTAGCTAAATGAATCGCTTAAGGCAATATTTGTCGTTGCCGTCACAACCTCTCGTGACTTTTACTGCTTAGTTTGTAAATGGTGTGTGGTTTTGTAGCTGCCTGTCAGAGATAGCTGAGGCTCCACAGCTGAATATATTTAACTATCGCTCCTGGTGTAAAACGTGCTGACGGACAAAGTGCTCCTCGGGGTGTCTTACCGGCTCGTATGCAGTCTAGGTGGGCTCCTGCGCTGTGGGGGCGTAATGGGGCGGATTTGACGTAGCACCTGCACCAGCAGAGGTCATCGACTGTTAACATATCAAGAGGTCAGAGGTCAAAGGTTAATAGCTCCTCTGCTCGTGTGGGCGCTAGGCCGGTGGAGATGGTGTGGGAAAAAGGGAGATATCTAACTAAAGAGTGAGGGGTGAGGAGGGGGTGAGGGAGGGACAATGGAGACTAGAATGATTTAAAAGAACTCTGACTCTTTAGTTTTTCCAAATTAAAAGCCGTTTAAGAGAGGACTGAACTGAGTCAGCAGAGAAACAACATTTAGTGAAGCTTACCGTTCAGTCGGGTGTGTCTGTTGGCCCGCACACGGAGAAACGTCTGAAACACAGGAAATACCATGATGGTCATTTCATGTATGGTTTAGAAAGAGGTGGGAGAAGTACTCAGATCATGTACTTGAGTAAAAGTAGAAGTACTCAGATCTTGTACTTGAGTAAAAGTAGAAGTACTCAGATCTTGTACTTGAGTAAAAGTAGAAGTACTCAGATCATGTACTTGAGTAACAGTAGAAGTACTCAGATCTTGTACTTGAGTAACAGTAGAAGTACTCAGATCTTGTACTTGAGTAAAAGTAGAAGTACTCAGATCTTGTACTTGAGTAAAAGTAGAAGTACTCAGATCATGTACTTGAGTAACAGTAGAAGTACTCAGATCTTGTACTTGAGTAACAGTAGAAGTACTCAGATCTTGTACTTGAGTAAAAGTAGAAGTACCATAGTGTAGGAATACTCTGTTACAGTAAAAGTCCTGAAATCAAAATGTTCCTCAAGTAAAAGTAGAAAAGTATTATCATCAAAATCTAGTTAAAGTAGCGACAGTAAAAGTAGTCATTGTGCAGATTGGTCCATTTCAGAATAATATATATGATATGTTTTATAATGATTGATCATGAAAGTGTTCTCAAAGCTGGTAAAGGTGCAGCTAGTTTGAATGACTTTGTATACTGCAGGGTAGCTTGTGAATTTACTCCAGGTGGAACTAAAGTCTGATTTAACACTTGATTAGATTTCACATCATTCATCCACATCTGTAAAGTAACTAAAGGGATTAAATACATGTAGTGGAGTAGAAATACACCATTCACCTCTGAACTGTAGAGGAGTAGAAGTACAAGTAGCAAACTATACTCAAGTAAAGTACAAGTATCTCAAAATTGTACTTAAGTACAGTACTTGAATAAATCGACTTTACACCTCAGGGTTAAAACAATCTCTTCAATTATATTTCCACTGGAATAAATGAACCACATTTGACCTTTGCCTCTCTTCAAAAATCTTCTTAATTTGAATATATGTGTATTTAATTATTATTCATTTTTTCCCTTTACTCATTAAGAGTTTATAAAGTCTTTGAAAACAGTTTTCCCCTTTGAGCAATATAACTGAAGTAGACTGCACTTACTGACTCCTGATTAACTTTGAAGCTATGTGTTGAAAGTGAGAACAGTGTTTGATCCACGCCAGACCATACACACACACACACACACACACACACACACACACACCACACACACACACACACACCCTAAAAAAAGTTTTATGATGCCACTGACTACTCTTTGTCCAGTGCTTATAAAGAGCACTAATCAACAGTAGACATGTTTGGGGGTGTATGAACCTGACAAATAAAACCTTCTTACTCTTATTGAAGTCCACCTTTTGCAGTTTAACAAATGCTCGTACATGTTGAGGAAATACAGGCTGCATGAATCCATTTCAACTTCTAAATCTTTAGAAATACACACATTATATCCCTCATGTTTCTCTTTATAATGTGATATTTTGTATCCTCACCTGGTATCGGTCAGAGTGGATGTCCTCAGATGTTCGAGGGGGGGAGGTGGGAGACCCTGCTTCACGCTTGATATGAAGAGAGAGGGAAAGAGACTAGAAAGAAAAAGGAGAAACAACAAAGAGTCAAATGAAGGATTAAATCAACTAATCTCTGTTAAAACTCACAACCAGGATATTAAATGTCTTACCTTGGGCGTCCTCATCAGGTGGCTGTGCTGCACTGAGGTCACACTGCAGAGAGAGAGACGGTCACATGTTATAAGAAGCCCGTTCCTGTAGTGTGTTATACAGGTTTTAATGCATGTAAATAGTCTGCAAAGGCAAAAATAAAAAGCTCCCCTGCATGAAACGCCTCCATTGGACTCCTTTGTTTACTTCCTAAGCATAGTGATATAAATATGTAACACTTGAGCTTCTATTGGCTATCGCTCCAACACATTGTACGTGATAGGGATAGTGGTGGTCTAATGGATAGTGAGGTGGGCTGAAGATCGGAAGGTTGTGAGTTCAAATCCCGCCAGGAACACCAATAGTGTGCCCTTGAGTAAGGCACTTAGTCCTTAGTTACTCCAGGGAGAATGTCCCTGTAATTGGTCATTGTAAGTCGCTTTGGATAAAAGCGTCAGCTAAATGAAATGTAATGTAATGATAGGCTAAGGGGCGGGACACACAACAGAGCCGGCCAGCTAACCAATCAGAGCAGACTGGGCTCTGGTTTCAGACAGAGGGTGAAAAGAGCTGCTGCAGCACAGGCAGTATGAGACAAATAAAGAGCTTTTTGAACATTAAAGCATGGAGACATGTCACAGTAGAGACAATAAATACAAATAATGTATGAACCTGAAAATGAGCGAAGTATGGCCCCTTTAAAAATAGAAGCCACACTACACAGCTACACTATGTTCCTATAAAACATACAAACTCAATATTGTCTTTTAAATGTCCCTCTGCTTTACTCTTGTCTAAATTTGTGTCTGTGTATAACCTCATTTTACTCTTTCTCACTTTATGTCTATCACACACGCACGCACACACACACACACGCACACACACACACACACACACACACACACACACACACACACACACACACAGTGTCCCCGTGGGCCAAGTTCAATTTGAAACCATTACTGTCCACGGAGCGGTCGTTAAGCAGATTTGGAGTGTAATGTCTTTATTGGAGGAATCATTCTTCTGGTCTAAGCAGAAGGTAATGTGTGTGTGCCTCCATGTGTGTGTGTGTTGTGTGTGTGTGTGTGTGTGTGTGTGTGTGTGTGTGTGTGTGTGTGTGTGTGTGTGTGTGTGTCGGGCTCAAAGCAGCCATTAGTGGGACATTATCCCCCCCCTGCTGTGTGATTGGTCGCCTGGAGGCCAGGGGCTGTGATATGAAATATGTAGGGAACAATGAGGCGGCTTGTAAACAGGTGACAGAGGAGACGGGAGAAACCACCTCGAGGGGGAAGAGGGGGGGCTTACAGCGACAAAATCTGTCAACGTTTAATATCACCTGAAAGGGGGACATAAATAGGGATGCAAAAGAGGAATACAATGACAAATGGATAAATGATGAAGAGAGAAGTGGATAGGAAATTGTTTGAGGAAGGGCGTGATTAACCAGGAGGAGATTTCTGGATCAAACTCACAGACTCAAATCAAGACAGCAGAAGGATTATGTGTAATGTGATTGAAGTGGATTCAGTGATACCTGATTTGTGTGTGTGCCAGTTTGGTGAGTTCCTGCTGCATGTGCTCCTGCAGATCTGCTGGTCTGAGAACAGCCTGACACACCGGACACATCGGAGCCTGGGCGTCGTACAGAGCCTTCACTTTACCTGAGGAGAGAGAGAGGGAGAGAGTTAAAGGAGGAGGTACAAGGCGTGCAGATGGAAACATTAGGGACAACACAACAAAACGTAATAAAACCCACAGAACAATAACAACAAACAACGACAAAGACAGACAAACAGCAACAGTAGCAACCTACAGTAGTACTCATGTGTGAGCACTAGCATCATGTTATATTACGCCCTTTCTCTTTTCTGAGATTAATGTAGCGTTTTCTTTATTCAAAAGGGAGCGATTCTTTCCCCTTTTGAAAGCGAGTGGTATGCCTTTATCTACTTTCTTACTGTACAGTATACCTCTACGTCCAAGTTAGCTAATTAGCTCCTTTGAACACTTAGCCATTTACTGTAAGTGTGTAGACGGTAAAACTGCATTTAATAGCCCAGGATTTTCTTTGATCCAATTACTAAACTCAACCGGACTCTACACTATATTGTTTAATTCTTTCTGCACAAAACTCTTGCTCAGAAAAAGATAGTAATGACTATCAAATTGTGAATTAATTCCATTATGAATATAGGCTTTGGAATTACATATCAACTATGAATTATACATTCATCAAGCTCTGAAACGGCGACGATCATTTTCCAATGGTGCCCCAGGATTGTAATAGGCCTTTTTGTCATATTTTTGTCATATGCACAACAGTTTCAAAGTATTATTTGGCAAGGAAAATCTTAAATCCCAAACCTACAAAGAAGTAAAGAAGTAAAATAGTGCAAGTGAAACAATGGTGGAAGTAAAATGCAGAAATAAGTCAACTATATTCACACCCTTAAGGTAAAGTGGACTCTGAGTGTTTTTAATTGGATCCAAATAAAACAAAAATACATCACATTTGTGCAGTAATTAACTTTTTTTTTGCATATAGCAATCAGTGTTCAGACAAATGTGTTTCCACTACAGCAACACTTAACATAATAGTATGATTTCTGCAGGTGAGCACACCCTCACTAGACCTGTGTGTACTATTGACAGACAGTGGAAGTGAGAGTAAAACACGGTCACACACTCACACACACACACACACGCACACACACACACGTAAACACACAGACAGACTGCGATGGCCCCCTGCTGTCAGTGTGTTGACATCATAGGCTGTCAATAGGAACATTACCCATGAGGGGCCCTCGCCCCATTGGGCCCCGCTGATGGATTACAGCGATAAGCAGCCAGCTGGGAGCCGAGGAGCTCCACTATATCAAGATTTTACCTAGTAGATGAGGTGATTTACTCCTGAAAGCCATCAATCACACGCACACTGCTAGTAGGCAAGATGCACATAATTCCCCATCTCTGCAGTCACAAAACAAATGGCACAGCTGGAACAATTTAACACTTTTAAATACACAAAGTTTCCACTAAGTGAGGAGCATGGAGGACTGAGCTTCGTTTAGGATCCTGTTTTACAAACACCGGACTAAGACTCTGCCCCAGCTGAAAGACATCCATCTTAAAACAAGAAATAATGTGTTTTGAGTAGAAAAGTGTAATAATCTGACCGTGCAGTGAGACGATTACACTTAATAGGATTTTTTAAGCTAACTTTTGAAATAAGAATAATATATAGATTCTAGAAAAGTGACCAATGTCTTGAAGTAAGCAAAAAAAAAGGCAGATTTGTTAATACTTTGGGAATTAATGTCATGATGTTAATGGATCCCATGTGATTTTAAACACATTTTTTACTTTACAAGTACAAATAATTCCTTAAAAAGAAGTAACGTGGCTTAGACCAATGTGTCTCTTACAGAAATGTATCTGGAAAATACCTTTTTTAAAGATTTAAGGCTAACAAAGTAAGAACGAGGAAGGCAAATATTCTTAAAAACAGCTTCAGCATCTTACACAAGCAACTCACTTATTATATTCCAGTAATATAATATTTTTTTTTTCATAAATAGGTTTGGTACTTAGTTGTAACAGAGTATTTTTCCGGCTTTTGGAGTAACAGAATACATGTAGTGGGATTATTAGTAACTGTTTTCTGTTACAGTACCAGACAAATATTATTGAAATACTCTGATACTACAAAATGTAGGGTAAGGTAATTCAAAATGTTATCAGAATAGACTTTTTAAGTAACCCTCCCAACCCTGCACATACATTGCAAACATGGCCCCTCCCACACTATTAAATCTGATGTTTGTGTGGAGCAGAGGTGAATTGTTGAGTGGGGTGAAGAGGCTGTAGTCGGAGAGGGAAGAGGGGGGGGCTCATCCAAAAAGTGGACCAATAAAACACCTGAAAATCAAATCCCAATGCTCTTATCGCGGCGCCATTCAGAGACGTTATCTGTGCAGGTAATGTGGTTATAAATTCAATTTCAGCTCCGAGATTTCATTGTTTACTGATGCCTGCATGTTCCGGGCGGCGGAGCGCAGAAAGCCCGGGAACGCTCGATGCGTGTCGGGAAAAGTCATTTAGGTTTCCGCGAGGGGATGCAAAAAAGGCGAGAGAGAGAGAAAGAGAGAAATAGAGGAGGGAGTGGGGGGGGGGGGAGAAAGCGGGAGAACTGTCACTCTCCCAAGGACACCTGACTCCACTTTCTATTTTCCAACACAGGTTTTATTTAGAGGCCATTTGGTCCTGTTTGGTGCCTCATTACGGGGTCTCATAGCTCCACTGATGTCAGGGGACGCCACTTCAGACACACATCGACGTCTAATCTCATCACGTTGCTGGTTATTTGGAGTGAACTGCAAACACTCCTGATCTCCTCAAAATGTAGTATCCTAGATTTAGACACATGGGCATCACTTTGGGGGATCTATTTTCTGATAGAAAAACAACTTGCGGCAGCTCCTTTTACCCTCTGTCTGAAACCAGAGCCCTGTCTGCTCTGATTGTCCTGCTCTGTTGTGATTGGTCAACTGCTTAGAGATGTTCACGTTCAATGTGTTGGAGCGCTAGCCAATAGAAGCACGAGTGTTACATACTGATGTCACTATGTTACAGAAGTAAACAAAGGAGTCCAATGGAGGCGTTTCAGGCAGGGGAACGATGAGATTTTAGCCTTTGCAGACCATTTACATACACCAAAACCTATATAACATAACACACTACAAGAAGCGGAAAACCTTAGAAAGCATAACACGGCCTCTTTAATAATTTGAAATTGCAAAGCATCTAATGTTGACAATTAAATCTAATGCAGTAAAAAGTAGAATATTTGCTTCAAATTGTAGAGGAGGGAAAGTACAATCTAGCGGCAGAGGCTCAGTCTGTAGGGATGGGATTGGCTTGGGAACCAAAGGGTTTCAAGTTCAAGTCCCGATTGGACCAAGTAACAACATTGTAAGTAACATTTAGTGAAGTAAAAATTACAATAATAGTTAGTTTGGGAACTGAAGGCTCACCGGTTCAAGTCCCAAACGGCCCATGTAACGAGTGCCGTCAAAAAAAGGAAGTGGGGTTAAAAGAGCAATACTTGTTGGCCTGGGAACTTTAGGCTTCAGGGTTCAGTCCCGATCAGACAAAGTAATTCTGTCGTCAAAACGAAGTACAATATTTGTTGGTTTAGGTTCCGAAAGGACGCTGGTTCAAGGCACATTTGGGCCAGGTAAATAATGTTTTGTTTTAAATGTAGCCGCCTAGGAACCGAAGGGTCTACTGTTCATGTCCAGATCGAACCAAGGAACTCATGTCCAAAAAGGTAGTGGAGTAAAAATGATAATACTTGTTGATGTAGGAATATGAGAGTCGCTGGTTCAAGGTGTGATCAGAAAAAATAACTAAAAGAAGAGTTAAAAGTACAATAGTCGTTGGCCTGGGAACAATTCGTAAGAAGTAATTCATGTCAAATAAATTGAGTGGTGTAAAATCCAATATTGTTATAAAATCTACAATATTTGCTACCAACTACAGAGGGTGGACTGGTAGCTGGTGTGTTCAGGTCCTGTTTGTGCATGTGTATGTGTGTCCTATAAGTGAAGTGATGTAAACACAGTAGAGTTAATATCTAATTTCCCCTTAGGGATTATTCAAGTATGTCGTCAAATTGAAACCCTCAAGTAAAGTCCCTTAAATGTGTTCAGTACTTGAGTGAATGTACTTTCCAACTCTCTGTGTGCCAACATGCTTTTGCTGCAGCCTGACAGCGCTCTCATAAGTGACAGTTGTTGGTTCACGACCACCTTTTTTACACGTCTCCATCCACCCCCACATAAACCGTGTCAGTGTGAGTCAGCCTCAGCCCCTCTTCAGCCTGGGGGGTCTCAGACACACAACAGGGGGCTGTAAAAGCTGCCTGGGGGGCTTGTTAACCGCTCCCTCACTACGGCAACTGGCTGGGATGCATTGGCCGTTTCTCTGTGGACGATGTGCTGAGTTTCACTGGCTCGTCTCCTAATGGATTCCCTGTCTCTGTCTCCGATTGTTTCCCCTGTTTTCTGTCTTTGTGTCTCGCCAGTTCAGGACCTCCTCTCCTGGATGTCTAGTCTTTGTCCAGCTGCTCTGTGCACTTACTGTTCCCACTGGGGAGGATGCTTATCTTTGCTTCATTCAGGGGGTTGTTGTAATGAAACCTAATTTCACTTTTATCCCAATCTATCGTCAAACTATTCTCCTAACCACTTTACAATGGTCAGTGGTGGAATCTACGAGTATCATGGAAAATAAATCAAATTACACTGCATATTTTCAGGATGGAGTCACACAGATCAGCATATAAACCCAAATACAATCTCTTATCTCCTCCTTGATGTCAAGAAACCCCATTAGAGCGCTATCACAAGCATCTCATGGACACACTAAAGTTCACGTTCATTCATCACACCAATGATTGATGGTTGAAATCCGGTTTGTGTTGCTCTGCATGAAGACGTGGACGTTGACTGTCCCGCCAACAGAGAGATCAGAAACCCGCTGACAAATCCTTAAAGCATCGCGCCCCCCCGAGGGCCCGGTAATGGCCGATGCCAGCGCCCATATGACGGCTGCCAGTTCTGCTGATGCAGACGGAGCGAGATGCCTAACGTGACCTTTAGTGAATGCCACATCACATCAGGCTGGACGTCACCCGCTGACATTATGCTGGGGCATGAAAAGGCTGTTCTGCAGGGGGGGGGGGGGCATGGTGACGAACGAACACCCCCCGGAGACAAACCTGTGGACGGGCTGTAATTCTGATTGACGTGAGGAGGATCGGACGTCTTTGAATGGCAGGAGGACAGAAAAGACTGGAAAGACTGAAGCATTGACTTTAATTAAATGTATTAAAGGTCCCCTATTATACCTTTTTTTCATCAATATATTATAGGTCTCAGATATTTACAAAACATGTCTCTGAAGTTTTTGTCTGAAACACCAATCAGATCATTGCAGCATCCCATAACCCCCTCTGTTTCAGCCCTGTTTCCAAAGTGCTGATTCTCTGTCTGTTACTTTAGATGAAAATAAGGAGCCACTCCCCACGCCCCTCAGAGATATTTGGTTCAAAAGAACACAATGGTGCTCTAGGAGGAGATTCAGGTGATAAGGTGGGGGGGGGGGTTACCTTGGTTGGTGATTGGCTAATGGTTACACAAGCCAAAACATCGTTATGACATCATATAGTGGCCAAAATCTGATCAGCTCATTTTCAGACAGGTTTTTATATAAATGGATCAGGACAAAAAGAGAGAGAATCTTTGTTCCTGAAGCTTTCAGAGTCTCTTTACACAGAGGGGGGGACACATGTTGATGTAGAAGAGACATGAAGAAGTGGATTTTGCATAATAGGTGACCTTTAAGTCAACAGATTTCACACAACTGTATTATTATATATTATATATAATATACATTTTATTAGTATTTCCATTGTATTCAACTTCATACTTCTACTCCACTACAATTCAGAGGTAAATGGTGTACTTGTACTCCACTACATGTATTTAATCCCTTTATTTACTTTACAGATCTGGATGAATGATGTGAAATATAATCAAGTGTTAAATCAGACTTTAGTTCCACCTGGAGTAAATTCACAAGCTACCCTGCAGTATACAAAGTCATTCAAACTAGCTGCACATTTACCAGCTTTGAGAACACTTTAATGATCAATCATTATAAAACATATCATATATATTATTCTGAAATGGACCAATCTGCCATACTTGTATTTTACTTTTTAAGATTTCGATCGCAGGACTGTTACTTGTAACAGAGTATTCCTACACTCTGGTATTTATACTTTTACTCAGTACAAGATGTGAATACTTCTCCCACCTCTGAGCTGAGCATCCAGGCGAGGATGTGGCGCTTGTTGTGCTTCGTCTTGTTTTTTCCCCAGCGATAAAGTGCTGAGACAACTCACTCCAACTGGCATCATTACCCCAATCATCAAACAATTCTCTAAGCACATCAGAAATCCCTCTATAAAGCCATAACAAGCACAGACTCTATATAACCAGTAGGCATGTAGAGATTGGCGGGGGGAGCGGAGTTAACGCTTGGCGGCTGACTCTGCGCGGTGGGTTGTGTAGGCAGGTCCTTGGCACACTTTCAGAGGAGATGGAGGGCTATAAAAGCCATTGGCTCCTGCCACACCTGTACCCACCCTGTCCCGCGGCCTGCTTCCTATTTAACAGCATCACATGCAGGATATTAGTCAGGGCTTTTCGCCGTCTGTGAGGTAGAGCTAACCTCTGAAGCGGAGGGGGGAGAGGGGAAAGTATGCAGGCCGCCGTTTGTTTTTTATTGGGGAAATAATGGCCTATTGAGAGGTTGGGTATTTAATGAGCAACATAATAGGCCCTGTAGTAACACATCTGCTCTGAGCAGAGTCATTTCCTCGGCTTTCAAAGGCTGCTGCTCCTGCCTTTGAAACGGCGAGTTCAGTTGCTTTCCACTTCGAGATATCTGCTTTTTATTAATTGCAGAATTGCTACAGCGGTAATACACAACTTACACATGTGCTGCTATAGGCTCCATGTTCAGTCCTAACCACATTCAAAAACAGACGAACACTTCCTCTCCTGGCTTGACCTCAAATCTCTCTCAATCTAATTCTAGTATCCTTCAAAATGTTCCCCTGCACTCCTAAATTAATTGCTGCGGAGGACAGGGGAACATTTTTGTCAGATTTTCCTGAAAGAGTCATGTAAGCCTGATGCTTCTGTCAAGAAAAGTAACCAAATTAGGCAAAACATTGACATTTTCTTCAAAATCACTGTATTCTACGTGTCTATTCTAAAATTAAGTTAAAAATAAACTGTGTGCAGTAGCCACATCCTTGTAAAAACATAAAATTCTGCTTGCCTTAGCCTAACTGTGGAGCCATAAATGACTCATCTGCAACTCAAAGCCAAATAACAAAAAATGTGTAAACTATTGGACTGAACAGCAGACTGTTTATTAGAGATTTCACGATGCTACACCTGTAAACACAACATACAAATGCGCTCTCCAATGCTTTTGTCAGGAAAAGTATCCAAATGAAAGCTTTAAATTGTAATTTTCTTCAAAATCACTGGATTCTGCATGTCCACTTTAAAATGTAACAGAAATAAACAGTGTGCAGTAAGCAAATCCTGTTAAAACAATACATCCTGCGCTACTTAACTAAGGATATAAGGAGCCATTATCTCAGTCACATGACACACATTTGACTCAACTGCAAGGCAGGTTTCTCCATATCTGCTTTTTATTGATTGCAGAATTGAAACGCCGTTAATACACAACATACAAACGTGCTGCTACAGGCTGCCTGTTTATAAGCTGTTCAATCCTAACCACATTCAAAAGACCCACAAAGACACGCTTCCTCTCCTGGCTTGACCTCAAATCTGTCCAATCTAATTCCAGCATCCTTCAAACCCCCCCCTCCCCTTACTCTGCAATCAATGGTGTTTAATGTATTAAAGACACTCACCACAACCACTGCAACCTTTGGCCCTTGCAAAAATCAATGCCTCGTTAGACCTCTAATGATCATTCATTGACTAATAAGATCTGTATCAACCTCTTGTGGAACATTGATTGGCCTTTGGCCCTCTGTAGTGCTCCCGGTGTTACGTTGACACACAGATGTAAGTCCCGGGGAGTCGGAAGATGAAAAAGCTCCTGGACAGGAATCCTAAAGCTCAAATAGACTCATTGTGAAGCACCTCAGGCTGAAACCCTTTTCTGCTCCCCTGCAGATCAATGGACATCAGCTCTGACCACAGGTCCGTCTCGCCCTCATCTTCTCCATTAGTCGCTGCGATTGTTCCATCAGGTGCGGGCGTGGCTCCGCATGTGTGTGTCCAATCATCTGGTTGATGGAGAGTGGACAGGATAGCTGCGTCTCTGCGACCATATTGTCCTCCTCAGGCCCCGAGGGCAAAGATCGAAGGCTGCCTCCGCCTCGCTCCAACCAATCAATCTGGCGCTCATTGAGATGCATGGCTCAATGATCTTTGATAGGGACTTACAGATTGGAGAGAGCGAGAGGAAGTCAGAGGGGGGAGTTAGCGTTGTCCTTGGGTGTTTGATGTAATATGAGGCTACTTACAAGCCACCTCATGAGGAAATGTCTGCAGCTCCATTTGAGGAGTTCTGTTCTGCCATTTGAAAAAGGTAAAGTCTATTCATTCCTGTTTGGGGCAGAGAGTCTAAATGTCAAATCAGCTATTTTATTTGTTCAACATTGACCCTCTGAAACAAGAACCCGTTGGCGTGTTGAAAAGCAATAAATCACCAAAATTACAACAAATACCACAACCAGAAACACTAGGAACAGACCTTTTCATAAGATTCTCAAATGTCCATCGGTTCCTAAAAGGGTCATGTGAGTTAAATACTATCAGGGAAGTTAAGTATATCGAAGCTTAAAAATGGTGATGAATCAAAATCAGTGTAATCACCATGCCGTATTGAATTGTTTTGCCACTTTTCACTAACAACATTATGCAAAAATCATTCCAATTTGGACTGAAGAGCCTTCAATGACTTTGCTGAGACCAACCAAATTCACTGAAACTTGACTGACCTGTAGACTGTTTATCCAGAGATAAAGGAACAGAAATTGTTAGGGCTTTAGAGGCTAAATGAAGACTAGATGTCTTCCCAGCATCACTTGGTTCTGTCACTGAGATCCAACCCAGGATATGTGGGGAATTATGTAAGAACAAAAACATTTAATTAAGTGTTCAAGAGATTTGACCCAAAATGATGGATCCATGAAGAGTTACATTACCCCCACAATGTTCCAGTCTGTCCCCTTCCCTCACCCCTCTTCTTTCCCCGTCATCTATCTGCCGTCAGCAGTTATGATCCTCCAAAAGTTGAGACGTAATCGAGCTGATACTCTGGGCAGCAAATGCCAGATCCAGACTTTGACATGTGTTTTCTGTCTGTCACAGTCAGAGCGTTGGATCAAGAAGCCTCAGCTGACGGAGGACAGGAGACGCTCACCGGTGGCCTGTCACTCACTCTGAAGGCTGTCACTCACTCTGAAGCCTTCAAACTGCTCAGAGATCAGCTCCGTCTCACTGTATCACACCGTCAGGACAACACCTCACTGCAGGGAATCTAGTGCCAATATCCATTTGAGTTTAACATGAGTAAATCTGTCCCAGGAGGGAGTTTTTCTGGTGCTCCTCCTCACATTTTAAACCCATTTCAGAGATTATACATGGGTGCTATGTCAAAAATGTACCATACTTAAGAGTGTGCAACCACCAAAAAGTAGTGATCCAGCTGCAAACACAAGGGTGCTACTGTAGAGTTTTTTAGCAGATAACAACATGCTTGTTAACGTTTTTTTTGTTGCAGTAATGAAAAGTAAAATTGGCACAAAAACCTGCAGGTTTGTTGCGTCTCAATGAGTGCCTTCCTCTAGAAATAAGTAACTCATGAACTCATGTGTACGCCTGCTGTGAAGTACTTATATTTAATGTACCGGAATTATGGCTGCAATATTTTTCCGTGTGCAAATGTACTTGTGTGGGTTGAACCAAAACTATACGTCATTATTGTGAATGTGATAATCGTGTGCGT
This sequence comes from Dissostichus eleginoides, assembly GCA_031216635.1. Classification (NCBI taxonomy): domain Eukaryota; kingdom Metazoa; phylum Chordata; class Actinopteri; order Perciformes; family Nototheniidae; genus Dissostichus; species Dissostichus eleginoides. The sequence goes on along the minus strand of CM062270.1, from coordinate 33,410,898 downwards.
GCGTGCGTGCGTGCGTGCGTGCGTGCGTGCGTGCGTGCGTGCGTGCGTGCGTGCGTGCGTGCGTGCGTGCGTGCGTGCGTGGAGCTACACAGATCACAAACCCTCATTAGAGGCTAATTGATTGGCTCTATAAATACAGATCACTATTACCAGAGCCACTGATTAACACAACTCTATACTCTCTTATATTATTCCATCCTCTCCTCACTCTCTCTTTTCTCCCTCCTCCCTCTCTTTTTCTCATTAGTGGTTAATAGGGCTGAAATTAGGGTCTCGCTCTGTTGCCTGCGTTGAGTGTTAACTATTTCTAAACAGTCTCAGATCAGCAGTGTGTCGCTGTGTGTTGAACTCACTGAAGAGTTTAATTAGGACTCATCAGTGATACTACAACAACAACTGGAATAGCAATTGTAGAACCAATGATGCATTCAAATGCGCCTGGGATAGGTTAAGGGGCGGGACATCTCTAAGCGGTTGACGAATCACAACAGAGCCGGCCAGCTAACCAATCAGAGCAGACTGGGCTCTGGTTTCAGACAGAGGGTGAAAAGAGGTCACATGTCACAGTAGAGCAGTGGTTCTCAAACCTTTTCTGTCAGGCCCCCCTTTTGGAGAAAAAAAAAGTCGGGCCCCCCCAACACAAATAGCACCAGAAGCTAAAAACAACGATTCCGGTACCGGTGCGCTCTCTCTCGCTCGCGCACGCACGCACACAAAATGGCTCGTTCCACACACACACACAGACCGAGCTTGAATGAAACACAGAGACCCAGACGTACTTCGACTGTAGCATATTATTTTCGAATCAATAATTTTCAAATTATGATTTTTTTTTTTTTGTCGTAACAATTTTTCCACCTGGTCTCTTGCGCAGAGGCACCTGTCATGCCTCTGCGCCCCCCACTTTGAGAAACACTGCAGTAGAGGCACTAAATACTAATATAAAGATTAAAAATAGGCACTTGTGCTTCTAATGGCTAGCTCTCCAACACATTGTTCAGGATAGGCTAAGGGGCGGGACATCTCTAAGCAGTTGACCAATCAAAACAGAGCCGGTCATGCAGCTTTGAGTCGTATAGTAGTAACAAGATTTCGATGCAATTGCTCTTCATCTCTCGCTGAAATATTTTTTGCCCTGCGTTTCATATCGTTATTAATGAGATATTGTGCTCATTCATCTGTAGTGTGTGACCATTGTATTTGTGTGTCTGTGATTATCGTTGTAACAATGTTTATGGTGCCGCCTCGGCCTGACCACTCTCAATTAGTGTATTTCAAGTATACAAACATCTCATTAATCCGACACTACAAGAACGCAGCTCTCACAATGTTGACGAAAGGAAAACATAATGCCCGTATCCACCCAGTGATTTGGATCTCCTCTAAAACTGAATGGGTAAATGTTTTGCACATGCTACACTCTTCAACAAAGTTTCACGCGAATGACGCAGGGTTTTTCCGATATGCCCTTAGTGGTGAGAAACAGACTCTTAAAGTGAGTTCTTACTATATTTAATGAGTCGTGACCATTTTCTTGTAGCTGCGTCAACAAAATAAAACTCTGCTGTTTCCGTTTCTGGTGTTTCGTCTGGTTCACCATCAGAGAGTGATTTTCTACATTGCACAAAGTGGCTTGAAAATTTTAAAAAACAGAGATCACGCCTGTGCTTTTTCAGCATCAAGAAGCTTTGCCAACTCCGACACGTTCAGGGCTTTGTTGCACGCTGTTAAACTCGCCTAAACAAACATCACACCGCGGTTTGGCAATTTTAAAACAACCAGACCCAATAAGAGAAGAGTGGGTGCTTTGAACACTTACAGGCAATGCTTCTTGGATTTAAAACGTGGATTTACTGCGTTCCTTCGGCTGCTATCAGGTGCACCGGCTGAAGCTCAGATGAGGTTCCCAGATGGTGGTAAAAGGGTTCATGTACAGTTACTTGTATAGTTACAGCATGTAAGGAGAAAGTCTGAACATTAGTCCTGTCAGTATGACTCCAGATCAGTTTGCTATAGAAAAAGGAGTAGAAAGAAGAAAGGAAATATAGAAGGAGGAATGACGGATTTGACTAAAGCATTTCATTTGGTTTGCTCTAAAGGAAATGCTTTTGGATTTCTCCTTCAATGCTTTTCTCTCCAAATGAGCCTTTACCTTGGTCAGAGAACTCTTTAGATGATCGGTCGAGACAGATAGTGTTTTATCTGGTCTTTCCTCTGAAGTATATTATGTTCTTTTGATTTGATTTGTGTTGTCAGTCTATATTAACTTTGTGTACTTTCTGGATCATTGTGTTCTGTTGTAACGGCTTCATTGCAAGGAACACTGAAGCATACAAGTACACAAACTGTGTGAACACTAAGACATCTTCAATAAACATGTTATTCAAAAATATGAAGAAGGGAAGACAGAGAGCAGAGAATACACATTTGTGAAATGGGTATCTAAAAATACAGCAAATGCAAAAAGGGACACGAGTTTTGATTGTGTGTCAAGTTGTGTCCACCTTGAGTATTAGAGTGGCAACAAATAGCTTTCTAACTCTCCCCCTCTAAGGTTTCAGAGAGGTATTATGGTGGTTTGATAGTCGTTTTAGAGAACCGGATCTCTTTCTCTTTTCCTCAGAACGGCTAACAACACAGGACACACTGCAATTGTGCCTAAAGAAACTGCGCAGCTGAGACGATGATAACATATCTTCGGTCCGCTGATTTCATATAAACAAGTAGATCTATCTATATCTGGGGCTTTTATTGTAAAAGGGAGATAAGCAGACAGAACTGCAAGCAGATATTCTCATCCCTCTGTCATCTGCAATCAACATTTACTTCATCATGATCAACGAAAAATATGATCTATTGTCAATTTAACATGCCTTTTTCCTTTGCAGCCTGTATCATGTGGCAGCTGACACACACTGTCCAGCTCTACCTATGAAAACACCCCCCCCCCCCTGTTTTCCCCTCACACACCTGTCCCACATACAGGTGAGCAGCGGAAGCATTAACCATAAAGAGACACTAATACACTTCAAACACAATCTGAGTTGTTGTGTTCGTGAACAGAAAAACGACCCGCATCGGACAACGCTTCATAACACCTTTAGATCCAGCATGCATCATCACAGATAAGACATCGCCCCCCCCCCTCCGTTAGATAAGATCAGAAACAGTGTGGAGCGCTGCGGGTGGAGCACCTGGCTCTGTGTGATACACCTGTGTTTGGGTTACTCACACTTCCTAAAGGCTGTTATTGTGTCTGCCTGGATGAGCAAACAATTACAGAAGATGACGACGGCTTTATCTTCAGAACGTGGAGAGATACAGATGATTGAGCTGCTTATCTTCAGTGACCCTCACACAAAGAGAGAGGAATCATAGGCTGAGCTTTGAGGGTTATTTCTTATTAACAGGTGAAGAAAACTTGGAGGAAAACAAGTTTTTTTTCAATGTTACAACCCAGCTCGGTAATAATAAAGGTAGGCAAGATGAAGCTGTTGTTCTTAGTCAAATGAAACGTGTTTAATGACAAAACTCCAACTGAAAGGATACAATCATTATAGTGCTTTATTAAATAAAGAAAAATGGCCTGGTGGATGCTGTGTTGAACAAAGAAAGAAGGACTTTCATCAAGGAAACGGAAATGATTCAGATCTTTTCAACTAAAAGTTTCATGAATAAAAGGATGAATTTCAGGACGTAAATTACAAGATAAACATTAATATAAATGACTAATAATGATTACAATTTCCTAGAAAGGTCTTCAGTTTAAAGCATAAGGACAGGGTTATACTGTGTAAGAAATTGAATGGAAAATTGCGGTTCAATGCTGGCAACCTAATGGATGCAACCGTTAAGAACGTTAAAAATGATTCAACTTTTCGTCATATTATCCACAGAGGAGTGTTCACTGCATTAAGAGATGGCAACAAGACATCATTAAATACAACAACACCATACCTAAGCCTCCCAAATTAACCGTAGAGAAATAATGAATGCCATAAACACAAACTTCCCAAAGTGCTTTTGTTTCCAGACC
>CM062270.1:33394362-33401862 GCA_031216635.1 Dissostichus eleginoides | reverse complement strand
CCTTTTATTCAAATCCAAAAATCATAACTAATCCACAGTGTCTGCCCCCCCGCTCATGGAGCCGCTGAATGATGTCGGGACGTCGTGTTGTTGAGAAGTAAAGCTTTGACGCGCTGACTCCTCCACAGCTGGGAGACTCGCAACGAGAACAAGTGACACGCTGTAATGAGGTCTGTGTGACACCAGGCAAACACACACGCTGTATATTATACATATATATATGTGTGTGTGTAAGACGCTGGCTATGTGTGTGTTCTGTGTGTTTAACCCCAGCGTTTGGCCCCCCTGTCCTCTCTATCTGTCTGAATGATTTGTCAGGCTCCAGGGACAGGACAGAGGATGTGTGTGTGTGTGTGGCGTGCGTGCGTGCGTGCGTGCGTGCGTGCGTGCGTGCGTGCGTGGTGCGTGCGTGCGTGCGTGCGTGCGTGCGTGCGTGCGTACGTGTGTGTGTCTAACAGAAAAAGGTCTTTGATGTGAGACCAGAGGTGGTTGTGATTCGAGTCGATCAGGTGCTCAAAGAGCAGAAGAGGAATAGGAAGAGGAAGAAGAGAAGAAGAGGAAGAAGAGGAAGAGGCAGAAGGAAAGATGGCCTCCATCACAAAAAGAAGGCTGTTGTTTTAACGACCCTCGGTTGCACTCTTTATGACCCTCTCTCTCTCTCTCTCTCACACAAATAAACACTTTCTCTCAATTCAGTTAAATTCAATAAAAATCGGTAAACATGTTTAGTAAAAAATAAATAATAAACAATGAAATGACATTATTCTGAAATTGGGCCATTGTGCAGAAAAAATACTTATTCTTTTGGTACTTTAACTATATTTTGATGCTGATTCTTTCATACGTTTATATAAAATCTAAATGTTGAATGCAGGACTTCAACTTAGCAGAGTATGTTTCTACACTTTAGTATAACTTATTATTCTGACGCACTGGACTTACATTCACATTGCCAAAGCAAGCATGAATAAATCAAATCAAATATGTACCCTATTAAAGTAAAAGTAAAACCCTATTTCATTATCTTTTTCTATCAATTTCAATTCAAATTCATTAAATGTGGAGTTGTTTGGCATTAGGTTTCAGGTAACAGCGTTGCAAAAGCTTTATAGTACAAAAGTTTATTATAATAAATATTAACACAATATAATATATCTCTCTTTGAACAGAAGCAGCGATCGCAGGAGGTGACGGAGGCAGAAACAGCGAGAACAAGAAGTGTGATGGATCAAGTTTCAGCAGAACATTATGTTGACCCTTTAACAGGTGCTGATGGTCACCACAAAAGACCCCCCCTCACACACACACACACACACACACACACACACACACACACACACACACACACAGATTTCCCCGTGCTACTGTAAAGCCCCGCTGCCAGACTTATATAGAAACCCTGTCTGTCTGCTCCGAGCCGTGTGGTCCAGCCTGACGCTGAGCAACGTTTAGAAGAACACACACACAGACACACACACTCTCCATCCACAAATACACCGAGGCGTATAAACCCCACAAAGATAAAATCCAAACACATGAGGAGAAAGACCTCCACGCTCCCGCTCAGCAGCCCTCATGAGATGAAGGGAAAGGAGGTAAAAGAGCCGAGAAGAGTTTCCCCTCCTGCCAGGATGAAAGCCTGTGTTCCCCGGGAGAACATTAGGAGAACAAACTACCGTCACAACAGGAGGGGGAACCGTCCACCGCCGCGTGCTCTCACTTCAAACACAGCCTCCATTAATATTGTAATGCTTCCTCCCCGACTGTTTGAAATCAAGAACAAGACTGCCAGTGTGGTCAGAAACTGAGCTGAGTGCAGTTTGAGGCAACGTGGCTTTAAAAACAGAACGAGCAGCAATATGGCGTGTAGAAACCAAGAGTTTTTATCTTTACTTGATAAGTTATTATATGGGCAGCGATGGAAGTAAAAAAGTACCTAAACCACATTTTTAAATACTTCTTAACAAGTAAAAAGTACCTAAGTATAAAGGCATCAAAATATACTTAGAGTAAAGAAAGTAAAAGTAGCCTGCTTGTTATGCAAACTGACCCACTTGACAACACATATGCAGAGTTTACTTAAAACAAAAGTTGAAAATACAAATCACTGCAAGAAGCTCAACTCTCAACAAGAACTAGTTCCGGTTTCTTACCAAAGTATGCTAGTGAAATGAATATGTGAAAGCAGAAAATGACAAAAAAAGAAACATGGGGTGAGCGACCCGTTCTCATTCCTCACTCGTCACAAACGGACGCTTGGTCAGGACCTACGATACCAAACGGTACAATACAAGAGATACGATACGTTACTATAAAAAACGTTACGGTACGATGCGGTACTGTACAGTAGATCTACGATACGGTATGGTACAGAACGGTATGGTACAGAACGGTATGGTACAGAACGGTATGGTACGTTACGATACGCTAGAATACGATACGACACTTCTTCCATCTAACACTACTTGACTGGTTAAGAATAAAGGTTCTGGTTCGGGTTTAAAAAGTATGTGTGTTACATAATAAACCGAGGTATCATATCTACGGTTCTCAACATTCAGTTTGGTTTTACGCAGAACACAAAATTAAAGTCCTCTGTTTGTTTTAACAAAATCTCATCCCATTACGGACTCTCTTGCTATTTATCTTAAATCCTAAGTCCCGAAATGTTGCATATAATATTTTATTGTAGTTACTTGAAACCCCGGTGTGTCTCATACAGACACTTAAAGGAGCCGGCTGCATCAGTGTCACACACCTCGGGTCGTGACAAAGCGACAGCGTTTGACTCCTGGTAATAAGAGCGTGCTGGCATATGGCGAGTGTGTGTGTCGATGCATGGCGTGCACATGCGAGTCCGCCTGATACGGAGTGTGTACGCCTGGGGAATAACAGCGGATACTACATGTGTATGCATGAGCATCGAGTGGTTGCTATTGATCTCCTGTGGCCTGTCAGTGGGATGTAAACACTGTGTCTTTCAACAGGAAGCTGCACTCAATACCTGCAGCTGTCAACAACTGCTACACAGACAACACACACACACACACACACACACACACACACAGATGGTAACCATGTTATCAAATCAGCACACAAAGCCTAGTGTGTGTGTGAGAGAGAAAGATGTCAATACACCATAGACACTTGAAAATAAATGCTTGTAAAGTACACAAAGATGCACTGCTGATAATCGTGTGACAGCATAATTTGGATTATTTTACTGACTGTATGACCACAAGCTCCTGACAACAGTAATATACTAAGATCAAAGTGGCATCCATATGAACACGAGCACACACCCTTCTTCAAAGACACACACACACACACACACACACACACACACACACACACACACACAAGGTAAGCTGTGTGTGAAACAAGCTTACACCCATCAAACTTCACCACAGAGATAATCCATGTGCCAGATCTAAGATGAATCTGTGTAATATTGATTCTGTTCGAGCGCCGCACTGGTCCGCTAACAACCCATGAATAAGTGAGCGTGGAGGACACTTATCCTCAGCGTGTGTTACGCTTACATGTTTCCCCTCGATTTAAGTTCAACAGGATTTCCTTTCACTCAGGTGAAGATTTGGACGAGTCTCTCATCGCCTTTCTTAAGAGAGGGAGAGAAGTTAAAGTCGGCTCGTGCTTCATTTAAAGACCTGGTTTAATTTAGGTTTTGTCCACGTTAAATATTTGTATTTATATCTATTACGTCTATTTAAGCTTTCATGTTCCACCTGACCGAAGAAGATTCTCAATAAATGTGCATGTTGTACAGTTGAAAAGCATGATAAGCTAAATTTGAAATGTCCCTGACAAGTCAACGTAAAAACACTGGCGCCTTACCGACATTATCTTAATTAACAAATACTTAAAATGACATGTTAGGTCTTCATGAAAGCCAGCCATTAGGAATTATTATTATTATGAACCCAAATTCCAAGTGTAAGTAGATACATGTAAATGGCATAAAAACTCACTATTTAAATGATTAGGAAATACATTTTAGTATTTCTTTAATTAATAAATAGTACTTAATTTGTGTGTGAATCATTTCATAATGGTCCAGTTACACACTAGCTATAAACTGACGTGGTAATGTTTCGTTTGGTGAGTCAAGGGGACTGTTTCACCAAATTTGGAACATGAGATTGTTGTTTCCTTTCAAATTTAAATTGTTTCGCTAATCAAAACAAACCACATATTTCACAGCCCTCTGCAAACCAAACTGTGATTTCCAAATGACAAACATCTGGTAAACGAGACGCTGCCACCATTCGGGATCTACGTGTCAGCATGGCTCAGAAATCACTTTGTAAAACGAGTCATTTTTCCAGAAAGAAAATATGAGTCCGACAACAGTTTTCTAGCTAGTGGATTTAGTTTGTATCTGTTGAAGTCTCGTCTACTCTGCAGGTTTTTTGTGACAGCCAGGACCAGCAGTCTGGTAACAAGTATCACAACACAGGGGCTCTCCAACATCTGCCTCCAGTTATCACAGCTCTCCCTGCGCTCTGCCACCACAGCAACGCACACACACACACACACACACACACACACACACACTCTCTCTCCATCACTCAGCGTCTGGCCACAGTGTGTTTTCGCCACTGTTCCCCTCAGGTTTTTCTGGTAAAGGGCCATTTTAGTCCCAGCTCAGGGCCGCGGGGGAAAGCGTCTCCCTCAGGAAAATAAGCACGCCTCGCTCCAGTGAAGACATCTGCCCTTTGAACGCAACGCGGCTGTTTGAACAGCTGTCAGAGTCTCAGACATTCCCTGATAAAACACAGGCAGGTCTGCGAGGGAGACAGGAGACACTAAATGGACAGAGAGAGTCGTCCACTGGCAAAGGAAGAGGAAGAGGAAGAGGAGGATGTGCCCACCTGCATGTGCAATGGATGAAACTGTGAGAGGAACGACAGCACCTGCACACCTGGGCTCAGAAGAGTGGCTCAACAAGTAACATGCCATTTGTTTCTGTCAAAATGTTTCTTTTAAAGACAGCAAATATAATCATTTTACTCCAGGTTAAGTTTAAGTACATTTGAGCTTTGGTTCCCAGTGACCAAATCCAGTTTGAGGCCAGTGCATTGCTTACATGAAGGAATACTTCACCCACAAAGTATCCTTTGTTCCACAATTACTCATCCTGCGTGAAGAAATAATAAAAAAAAATGTAGTAAAGGCTTGTTGAATTTGGGGAAACCGGGGCGACGTTTAACTAAAGCAAAACTGTTAAAACCATCTGTTTACAAACTGTCACACAACTCATGTATCCGGTCATATCTCACTACTTCCCAAACATACAACTTATTACTAAAATCGTACTATTTAAAACACTCTCACTTTTGTGAAAGCATGCTAGTCGTCCAGGCGAGTCGAAGTGTGGATAAGTGAGACTTGGCTTATACTGGGTGAGTTTGATGATTAGATTAGATTAGATTACTTTATTGTCATTTTTTTGGAGTTTGTACCCCTCCATGCAACATAGAGTTATGTCTTTATGTGTGCATATTGAACATCATCCTGAATCCTTTATTTCCTAGACTTTGGTAGTCATTTCATTATGTTTTTCAATCTGTCATCCATGTTTTGTTGATCTGTAAAAGCAGTAAAGTCCCCAGAGACACATGTTTGTGATATTAAACTGTATAAATAAAATGTGATTGAATTTGACTCGATTTTGTTTGACTGTTGTTAAACGCAGCACCCATTTACTTCAATTCATCGAGACCTTTCTCAGTTTTCTTTATTTTTTGCTTCTTAGTTTCTAAAGAAATGTAAGGTATCCCACGTTAGGCAATTGATATAAAATAACTATTTTGTGTGTAAAAGTGCTCCTTTCAGGCATATTCCTTACACATAACTTGAGTTTAAACACTTGGACGAAGCCCTTAACACGGGGAGAACACACAACACAACTCAGAACGTCATTTCAAATATAAAGGAAACCTAAAAAGTATAAAAGCAGGTTTTTATGATATAGTTGTAACTTCAGTGAGTGTTTTCACGGCCATGGCTGCAGCAGTATCACTCTCCCACCCCGAGAAGATCTCAAGCTTAACCGTTAAGACTTTGGGTCCTGAAGTGACTGTCTGTTACTCAGTGAAGAGGAACAAGTGTATGTCAGACTTAGAAAAGTGCCGGGAGCTCAATTGCATTAAAGCTCTTAGTTTGCCTGAGCTCCAATCTAATTGGATAAAGCTGGGGAAGCAGCTTCCAATGTGCACAAATCCATTTTCTTTCTCCCAAACTCTTCTCTTTTTTTTGTCTGGAGGAGCAGAGACGCTCGCCATGTTCCTCTTCCACCTCGTCTTTTGTCCTTGTCAACATTCCCCAAATGAGATTCCCCTAAAAATCAGGAGGTGAGGGACGCAATGCACGAGTGCTCCGAGCAAACACTGTCAGACAGACACACCTCTCACACACTTTCCTCTGCCGTCCTTATTAAAATTCCATATTGAGATTCCTCGCTGCCACTCCGCCTCCCCGGCCCCGTCACTCACACACACACAACACCACACACACACACACACCACACACACACACACACGATCCAAACTTTTCTCAACTCGTCCCTGCTCTTGCCTTTATGTGTGGGATGAAAGTTTCCTTTAGGTGATGTGTGTGAGAGCATGTCTCCCACCCCCCCTCTCTCTCATTGTCATTATTTTCGATGGTGTCCCCTCTGATCTGCGGATCCTTTGGGTGCTCTCTCTCTCTCTCTCTCTCTCTCTCTCTCTCTCTCTCTCTCTTCTCTCTCTCTCTCTCTCTCTCTCTCTCTCTCGCTCTCTCGCTCTCTCGCGCTCTCGCTCTCTCTCTCTCTCTCTCTCTCTATCTCTATCTCTCTCTCTGTCTCCCCTTTCATGTTGTCAGGCGCTCTCCTCGGCAACCGCCACTGAGGGGGGTTTGATTTCCCATCATGCCTAGCATTGACTCCCCTACCCCCCCCTTTACTCTCCCACTGAGGCGAGTGTTGTGCCCCCGCCTGGTGGGGCAATTATCCCCGGGAGTAATGAGGAGCGTCTCCCTGTGACTGACACCTCTCCCACTCATTTGTCAACAAATCAGACGGCTGGTGTGGGCGGCCATATTGAGCTGAGGGTTGTCGTCTCTTTCTCTCTCCCCTTCTCTCTATCCTCCTCCATCCTCCATCCTCCATCCTCCATCCTCCATCCTTTCCCTCTCTATCTCCGCCACCTCGTTATCTCTGACAGGGTGTCACTCCTTTCCAACTCCCGTGTCAGCCTCCACGCGCATTTGTGTCGCCGAGAAAAACTCTGACTTCCAACACGGCCTAATGGTCATATGTGGCTAATGATCACTAAGCTGAATAAGTGACACTGTTCAATTCATCCGTGTCACCGCCAGCCGCTGTAAACACTTTGTCCGACGACACGATGAAGAGAGCAGAAGGGAAAAATATTTGTTTTAACGCTGCTTTCAATTTGTCACCATTAGCAGCTGTGGAGGATTTATGTAAATGTGCCG
>CM062270.1:33381862-33391862 GCA_031216635.1 Dissostichus eleginoides | reverse complement strand
ATAGGCCTATTAAAATGCGAATGAACAATTTGCACATAAAACATTACAAGCATTAAGTCTTTTTAATGATTGCAGATAATTAACAAAATACGAAAACAGTTAAACGACAGTAAATATATGGGAATTGGAAGAGATGTTTAGATTAACGTCTTCCCATGTTTCTTAAAAATGAAAGATTGACATAAGAGGCCGAAATAAGGAAGTAAAGTTGTGCTTTTTTGGGGTCCTTTTTCAGTTTTTCAACCTTAACATCTGATAATAAACCAGGATGAGAATTCAAGTTTGCACACGACACTAAATCGACTTTAAAACACATTACCTGGACAAATTAAATTAGACATTCAGCATGAATTTCGCCATTAATTGACACATTTAGCGACTTTTTACCCAATTTTAAGCGCAGAGTTCTAGATTTGACCCTGTTTTAGATTTCTACAAGAACTAAAATGTTCTCAAAGTCTTTACATCGTGTCAAACCGGAGACCAGTTTTGCAGCGAGAGCGCACACATTCCCTCACTCAAGGAAAGAGAGAAAGCCCGGCAGAACAGAACACACACTGCTCTGCCATCAAATCACCAATTAAAGCAATTACAGCTCTGATCACCGGAGCATCATCACTCACCGTTTAATCTCCGGGAAGCAAAACTCTTCTTCTCTCAACTTCTCCTTCTTCTTGCGCAGGACGCGGCACTTTCTCCCGGTTGCGCAGTAAAAAGCGAGTAAAAGAGGAAGGAAAAGAGAAAACGTACAGCAGCTGCGGACAGATCCAGAAGTTCAGGCTGAGAGAGAGAGAGTTACTGCTCAGATGTGCGCACTTTGGGGAGCTGGAGTCGCAGTTTGTGGGCATCAGAGAGCGGACTGGCTGCGGGTCTGTCGGACTCTGCTGGTCTCTCCTTCATGCGCTCCGTGTAACAAACCTCTTTCTCTCTCTCACACACACACACACCCCTCTCTCCCCTCTCTCTCTCTCCCCTCTCTCTCTCCCCCTATAGCCCCCCTTGAGACGCGCTGCATGCGATGGACACTTTCAATGTCTTCCCCTCGCTGTAGTTACAGTGAAATTGAGTCCAAAGGAAAATATTCAGTATTCAGTTTAACCAAAGGAAGAAAAGTTGTGCCATAGGTGTCCATAAAAAGAAATCTGAATTATTTAGCAAACATATCCTTTTCTTATTATGATAATTACGGTATGAGCATATGATGCACTCTTTGGACTTTACATGATATACTTCCTGCTTATTTCTGTATTTTTACATACACGATTAGGCCATTTGCACAATTGTTTCTCTTTTTTGTGTAAGTATATTGTATGTTGCACTTGTTGTATTTTCAGTACCAACTAGCTGTTGCAAAGGACATTAAAGCCTTTGATTAATTTATTACATGTTTATTAAAACATTTTGAGCTGACGCTTTTATTCAAAGCGACCAAGAAGAAACAATCGTGCAGGTACCTGTATCTATAAGCCTAACCAGATTTATTTCTACTACATTATCTTCACTTTTTTGCCAAGCCAAAAACTTGTAAGTGCTAGAATGTGCAGTGGAAAAAGGTGAGGTTCCAGTCTTCAGTCGATTTGACTTAAGTTTAATAACAATTAGACCTTTGAATACCTTGACATCATGCACCAAACATAACTTTAGAAAAAAAGGACAGACTTTTCAGCATAATAAAAACCTTAAATTCAGTGCTAGGTATACAAGTTAACTCACACTCTCCCTTTGTGTGTGTGTGTGTGTGTGTGTGTGTGTGTGTGTGTGTGTGTCCAGACTCCTGTGATTGACACCTGGGAACATTCCCATTTGATGAGACACAATGCAAACCAATGGTATTATTTGTCACAGATAATCTGCTTTCTACTCCGACACACGCAGCGTGTAATATCTGCATTATTCATATCTGATTTCCAGCACATTGTCAGAAAACACAGCTCAGAGCACCACAAATCAGCCCAAATCACTCTTAATTTGTTTTTATCGGTATTGGTATTGCTTAAAGACTTTTTGAAATAATGTAATTGAAATAATTCCTTATTCCCCGGAGCCAATCCAGAGGCTTTACACTGCTAATGTAATGTGACACGCAATTTCCGTCTCTCAGACGATTGCTTCCCCTCAGGTCCCTGTCTTTAATGAACAGCCATTTGGCTGTGAGCCTGAGTGTGTGTGTGTCTGTGTGTGTGTGTGTGTGTGTGTGTGTGTGTGTACTTAGAGAGCAAGAAAGAGTCTTGAGATAGGAAATGAGTGAATTGGGAATATCACAGCCAAAAAGGGGACACGGAGAGGAGGCTTGTGGGGAGACGTATTAGTGGGTCATCGTGCTAACTCAGCCTGAAAACACACTGGATAATTGGAATGTAAAATAAATATTGACTGTCTTTCCTACATTACCTAAGACGGCAAGAAAACAACGACACTCATTGGCTCCTTACATCCACACAGTGATCTCTGAGATGTGTCCATGTGATCCTCTTCCTCTCACACCTAGAGACAGCCGGTGGCGAGGAAGAGGAGGAGGAGGAGGAGGCCAGACAGCAGATGCAGACCTTTAACTGGACACATAAACCAGAGTCCAGACTGACTCTGTAGCAGTGTTGCCCTCGGACCAATGTGGAAGTGCGTAACACATGTCTGTCTTCCTTTTGACAAGGCAAGGTCATTACTCCCTCTCCCTCTAACATTGTTTTGGGGTTAGACAACCACATGCCGTCACACACAGTCAGACAGAGAGAGAGAGATAAGTCTGAAACAAGAAGCAACCTCAGAGTCTGAAAAGGGAAAGCACATGGAGAAGAGCCTTTATTTAATATCCATCAGATTTGATAGAAGTCTATGAGAAAATGACCCGACTTCTAACTTGATTTATGACCTCAGTAAACATGTTCCTGATGAGTTTATGGTCTCAATCTCTAGCTTAAAGTCTTCTTCACTACGGCATAATGTTCATTTTGTAAATTAAGGTCCCATTCAGAGTTCATTAGACAAGAGGGTATGCTTAAGGGCGGGGCTTCCTTGTGATTGACAGGTCGCTACCACATTGAATTGTCCATGTTTGGGTGCTCTACGTGTTTTTGTCTTGCAACTTCAAAACCTTTCACGCTGTGTTTTTGGATCTTGAAAGCTAATTTTAGCATTTTGGTAGCTTCAAAATGTCTCATTCAGTGTTCAGTTGTACGTACCTCCATCCTCTTGTCTTGTGGTTGCTCCTGGTTCCACAAAAACAAGATTGTGATGGCCAAAATACCAAATATTGAGACTTCAAAACTGCACACCACAAACCAATTGGCTAAAAATCACTACAACTACATCCATTTCTTATATACAGGCTTTAGTCTTTACTAAAACGGGGACTGAATTCCCAAATCACATCTACTCAGGGTAAGGACAACCTTTGTGTCATTATACAAATAACTGGTAATCTCTTCTTTAACCAGGAGATGCCGTAAATACCCTCATTTGCAGCCGATCAGTAAACACACACTCACTACAAGTGGCTCGTTGACATTCTGATGATTATTTCCACCATGTTCCTCCAATTTGGCCCCTGTGCTATGGTGGCAGTGTGTGGTGTGTACAGTGGATGATGATGGGTGTGTGTACAGTGGATGATGGTGTGTGTGTGTGTTGTGTGTGTGTGTGTGTGTGTGTCCTGCAGGCCCAGTGAAGTGTTAATGATGTCCCCGCTGCCTCAGCCAGGTTATGGCACAGGGGCCGTTAGCCGCCCTGGGTAAACTGGCTCCCAGAATAAATTGCCACCCGGAGCCACGCAGGCTGGTCAGCCAGCCAATTACAGGCCTGCCCGCTCAGCTGAGGATGATGGGATACGATGTTAATTGTATGTCTTCATTTTCTGGCAGGAGGTGAGTCACTTGGCTCGTCTTCTTGACTGCCATACGCAAGCATGCAAACACAGAGCGTCTGAACGTATGCATGGAGATGGTCTCTTTGTGTGTCACTTTGCTCAGTCCTATCTCACAGATTTAAGGTTGGAATCGTTGTGAAACTATTTTAGTATCCATCTTTTCAAAACTAGCAACCAGCAGATAGAGGACTTAAAGAGGCCCTATTTTACTTTTGGGTTTTTCCCTTCCCTGTAGTGTGTTATATAGGTTTTAGTGCACGTAAATGGTCTTCAAAGGCTAAAATCCCCCCTGCCTGAAACGCCTCCATTGGACTCCTTTAGTTACTTCCTGAACATAGTGGCATCACTACGTAACACTGGCTCTTCTATTGGTTAGTGCTCCAACACATTGTACGTGATATAGGCTAAGGGGCGGGACGTCTCTAAGCGGTTGACCAATCACAACAGAGCCGTCCAGGTAACCAATCAGAACAGACTGGGCTGCAGCAAAGTATATGCACAAACAGAGGAAGCTCGGACTAAATACAGAAGGGAAGAAGGGAAATGAGGGACAGGTGAAGCGAATGTAATCACACGGCGTAAACACACAAGGGCAGGAAGTGAAGCACGTGTAGACAAAGGTGAAAAAAAAAAATGAAATTATAACAGAAAAACCGGAAGCAACAAAACATCTTAATCACAGCTCTTCAGTTTAATTGCAAACAAGTAAGAGATGAGTTGATATTAATTAAATCAGCGAGATGAGAGTCCTCCACTTCTTTTATTACGATGCCAGGGGTCATCAGCGGAGTCTTTTAACTTCCACCGTGCATAATTGGCAATTGGAGCGGTGAACAGTAAATAGTCTTTATTTTTGTTTCTCTCCTCCCTTCTTGTTTTTGGGGCATGGAGTAAACTAAGTTACTGCTGTAATCATTTCTGCAGACCAATTAGTGATAATTACCTTTAGCTGTGAGACTCGCTTTTTCCAATTACAGCAGATTCACTTTAAAATAGGGATGCATCAATATACATGTATTGACTATAAACATGAGATTTAAAAAACTAATTATTACATTTGATAGTTTTGTGTTGGAAGACGCCATATGGGTTCTTCTGTTCATACGATCACTTAGTCGCCTTTTCATTCTCCATTGGTGTATTTGTTATTTTTTGTTTACTTTCTGGTTTGAAATGACGTCTCTTTCCTCACCTGCCCCCTCCTTGTCAGCCACTTCTGAAATCTACGTAAAACAAACCAATAGAGTTTTAAACGCTGACTCAGTGGTACCAGACAGTAGGAATATAAAAATATGTCATGCAACCATAGTCCTTGACTTATTATTAAATGATAATATTTCTAAATAAAGACAACCCTGCCATACACTGCTACTTTGAACTGTTAATTTATAAAAGAAAACACACAAAAAAGTTAAAGATGAATTTGACTGAAGGCATGATAAATCTTTAGTCGTGATATTTTCATTATCCTTATTGGCCATGATAATCATGTAAGAAAACTGATATTGTGACAGCCCTCAAATTCCACATGATTTTCTCTTACCTAAACCATGAATGAAACAAGTTGGAGGACTATGGATTTAAAGCCATATGTTAGAAGAGACGAAAACATGGATAACGCCTTGGTAGCCAACATGAGGCCCCACGCAAAGTTCTATGATTCTATGTTCCGCGAGCGTCGACGGGGGGGACGGGGGGGTCGCTAGTGGAGCCTCGCAGCGGCGAAACCGTGCCGCGCCACACTAATTGCGCCGCATCAGCGCGCCGCATTTTCGGCTCAGTTGAGGCACCCTCCGCAAGATGAGGCCCCACGCAGTCTGCATGATCGGCCTGTAGGGAGGGACGGCACTGAGCCCCGTCCTAAAGCATTTGTGGCGTTATGGTCTGTTTTACTCTAACTGGGATCAAAATGTACAAAAGTAACATAATGCTTTATTGAAGAGAACTTCAAACTTGCAATTGAGCCCATCAATTCATCAGGTAATAAATCACGTGGGAAGTAGTGTAATTTTCTCGTAGACTTCTATACAATCTTATTTTTGCCAGCAGTAAAGTCGTCCCCGGTTGTATATTAGAATGAATGAGAATGCCTGTCCGTAAACAGTCTCTGTGCTTTTTGTCTCTGTTTTAGAAATAGAAAAGAGTGCAGGAAGATGGAGAGAGTCTGTTCTCATAACTGTACAAAAGCTCATATTTATTATCCACTGGATCCTTTACACAATATTATCCTATCTGTATTATCAACATGTTATCAGAGGTTTATTTTGATGTCTTCAATACTGGTTAACACATTATTTAAGAACAGTAAATATGGAACTGATTCTAAATTAATTGGTGTCCATGTTTTCCCTGTGCATGCATGTGTCTTATTTTAAATATTTTTCGGGCAACATGGAACAATATGACACTTGAGAAGTAGTCACATTTTCTCGTAGACTTCTATACAATCTTATTTTTGCCACCAGTAAAGTCGTCCCCGATTGGATATTAGAATTAATCAGAATGCTAGTTTAAGGCACTTAAGCACAGGTGGTAAAGGGCATGAAAATGGAAAATAAAGCAGTATTCTTCTCTTAGTGTAAGTGATTGTGCCTGCAGGAAAGGCTCAAAAGATCAAAACAAGAGTACAGGACAACAGAGCCTCGCACTGTCAGCAGCGCTGGAGATAAAGAGTGCTCAGTCCTCTGGAGTCAGTTGGGTACTAGTTGTGCAGCGGAGTCCTACACTCTCCTCAGTATATCAACACAGAGACTATCTGTTAGCAGTGCTATGGAGAGAGAGGTTAGCTACTATATTAACATAGGGAGAGACAGCGCCAGAGCACAGCAGTCTGCCAACGGAGAGAGGCCATCGACCAGACAGCCACAAGATGGAGTGGAAGGGAACGTGTGAGAGATGAGCTGTCCGACATGTGACTATGTGTGTGTGAGGGGAAAGTGGAAGTGTTTGTGCGTGTGTGTGTGTGTGTGTGTGTGTGTGTGTGTGTGCGTGTGTGTGTGTGACAGCTCCCCAAAGCAGCCAGTGAGCGTGAATGTGAGGAGGAATACAGAGAGGTGCATTATGGTCTCAATCATTGATCGCTTCCTCCCTAGGGGGCTGGTGACTGCCCCTCACCAAACACACACACACACACACACGCACACACGCACACACACACACACACACACACACACACACGCAGTGGTATCCTGTATGTTTACACATTCACAGCACACCCGTCTGCCTGCGGGCCGATACTGTTTGCATGTACTCAACTTTGTCTCCATACCGCTGAAGTTAAATTCCCTGAACTGAATACTCGGAGGGTTTAAGTGGTTGCAAAAATATTCTATAGAGATAGAGAATAAGCAACGCATGCTGTGTGGCTTCAGAGAACACGCCGTCCAATTATAGTGACACTTAAAGGATATGTTTCTCCTACATGCAACACATCCCATGCAAAGACCATAAACACTAGTGTCTCTTGACTGTCTATTTGCTCATTCTGAACACGGTGAAGTTTAAAAAACGTAAAAAGACGGAGAGATTGCCTAAAATGTCCCTTATTAGTTTGCTATGGTTGCTGTAAGATGTGCTGTAAGATGACAAATGTGTAATTTGTGATATTGGGCTATACAAATTGTTTGAATGAAGGATTGTGGACCCCAAAACTGGAAAAAAGTGCAGCTTGGTCACGTTTTATATCTCCTAATTTTGTTAGAGAGAGTGATATTCACACGACATGCCCTCAACGACGAGCAGAAAGCGACAGAGGCAATATTTCACTTTGTCTTCATGGAGGAAACAGGGCATTTGTTGGGGACTATTTTCAGCCGTGAATTAACACACATTGGATGTGCGTGTGCAAAATGTACGGAAGGGCTGTCACAATGTTATATTTAACTTAACCATGGTCGTGAAAAATATGTTATCAGAGGATTATTTGTATTTCTTTAATACAGGTTAACACATTATTTATGAACAGTAAATGTCGGACTTACTCAAAATTAACTGGTGTCCATGTTTTTGTCTTATTTGTGTTTTTTTAAATATTTTTTGGGCAACATTGAACAATATGACAATGCTCAACACCACTTCACTCCTCGCCTCCTGCAGCCACGAGGCGAGGAGTGAAGCAGTGACAGCCCGTGTCCTCATCCAACCATCGCCACTTTAATCTACACATAAACACAACGCTGCCCACCACCAAACATCACACCCTCTCCCCTCCCTCACCCCTCTCAGCCAGCCGTCCCCCACCCCAACCCCAACCTCCCTCACCGCCACGAGGCTGACACTAATGTGACACTCTGGAAAATAATTACCAACAAACGCACTGCTGACTGCAAACAGCTCGCTCCCCTCAGTGGACTGTCACTAGTCATTAGTCTGAACCCTGGGAGAGGACAGGACCACCGAGAGGGGGGTGGGGGGATGATGAGGAGGAGGGCCATACCATGTGTAGATGGAGGAAATAAAGAGGAGGAAGGGAGATCTGACAGGTGAGGGAGAAATCATCTGCTTTGCGGTTGTAAAACATGTAAAACAAGGCTGTGAGTTTACATGCTGGTCCCGTCTCTTATCGTTGGCCCCCTCTGGTGGTTTACTGTAATAACTGAGGGACACCTGGTCCACTTTAGGAGAGAGCTAACTCAGACCAATTCAAATCAGCTATACCCCCTACTCCTTAGTGTCTATTTCAGCTAAATGAAGCTCCTTCTTTCAGGGGGAGGGAGTCAATACAGCGGTAAGCTTTGGGATCAACTCACATCTCTTGGAAAGAAATAGGACCCGTCTCATTTAAAAAAGCTTTAGTGGCATCTTTTCATTATATAGAAATATACAAAATGTTACGATCAAATCACGTTTACCGCTCTCTAGACTCGACACAGGTTTATTTGATTCCCCTAACCAAAACCATATACTTTTTCATAAGAAGTGGACCTAGTCAGTCACTGTGACGTCACCCATTGGTTAATAGACTATGGGTTTGAAGGCTCATGTTTGGTATTTGGGCCGTCACCATCTTGCAACCAGAGAGGGTGAAACAACGTACAACAGAGATTGAAATCACACTGTAGCAGGGCTAAAGTAACTCACAGACCAAAAGAGAATGCATGGAAGTGGCCTGTCAATCACAATGTAGCCCCGCCCCAAAGCATACTCTGCCTCACCGTCTATTTGACTCTAAAAGTGACCCTAATTTGCTCAATGAACATCATGTTGTATTGAAGATTACAAAAACTGGCGATTGAGACCATGAACTCATCAGGAAAATGTTTACTGAGGTTATAAATCAAGTAAAATTAGGGTCATTTTCTCATAGACTTCTACACAATCTGATTCATTTTTGCAACTAGTGGAGTCGCCCCCTGCTGGGTGTTACAGAGCATACATGTGTACGGCATGCATAACAGGGCATAGGTCAAAAAAAATAAAAGAACGATATATCCTTCAACCTTCAATTGTGTTACTACAATTAATATCTTGTGGAAAATATTAAATGTCCATCTTCTTTTGCCCAGTTTACCAGTAAATATTAGCGGCAAACTATTTTGTACGCAGCATGTTCATGACACGAACAGTGTGAGAGTTTAATAACTTCCACTTGACGCTAGTTGGTTTGAATCGTCACTAAATGTGGCGGACCGTCCACACAAACTTGCAAAAAGAGAGGAAGTTAGGAGAGGCTGTGAGGGCGAAATTGGAATTGAGCCTTTGTTCGCACGCTCGGTATATTTTTGGGGGCACTATCCCTCTGATTATCATCTGAAGCAGCTTGGTTTGAGGGATTTAAAGGGGAAGGGACAGTGGAGAGGAAGTGAAATCAAACGGGCGAGAGAGCAGAAACATCTTCGGTCCCGGTGAGTAAAATAAAGAAAAAGGCGCTCAGCCTGAAAGCTGTTCAAGGTGGCAGCAATTCCAACACAATTATCCAAATGCCACAGGGTACATCAATTCTTTGAACACCAACCCCCCCTCTCCTGTAGACGTTATTTGAGTTGCCTTGGGGGGCAGCCGTGCCAGAGAGAGATTACAATTTTTAGTGCTCCCACAATGGCCAATATTAAAATGTCTCAATACATCTGCCCGGCTATTTTGATTGGTAACTTAACCCCTGACTCCTGAGCGAAAAAAGGCCCGTTCTCTGAGCTATTG
>CM062270.1:32704362-32731862 GCA_031216635.1 Dissostichus eleginoides | reverse complement strand
TGACTTGTCCCAGAAACAAAAAAGGCTTCAATGCAAAGTTTGCAACTTTGCATTCCCATGTTTTATTGATATTCATACAGCTTTACATCTTTAGACATCTCAAAGTCAAAAGTCAAAGTCAACTTTATTTTACATTTTTAGGCAGATCAAAATGCTGTTTCTCACCATCCAGGAGAATAACAATATATACACAATTATACATACATAATACATACATACATACACACCTGTACACCCACTTATACAGATCAGGGTTTCCGCTAGGATCTTTTCTTGCCGGTCAAGTGTCCGGAAATAATTTATTTTATCGGACAAATTCGAAACTTACCGGTCATGTTTCAATAATAAGAATTGTGTAGCAGAGTTTCCGTTAGCAGGTAATTACCGGACTATGACCGGATATGATGATGTTTAAAACTCAGTTAATGGGAGTCATTTTTATATTGCTTCAGTTTATAATCGTAACGGATCGAAAAGTTCAGATTTCATTTTTCAATAAATGATGCGCTTCCACAAACAACATAATTATTATATTCAAACAAACAACTTATAGTAGATAAAGTACATTATTCAAAAGTTTACATTAACTTTGGATAATAACACGGGAGGAACGGAGCCTCTCTCTCTCTCTCTCTCTCTCTCTCTCTCTCTCTCTCTCTCTCTCTCTCTCTCTCTCTTCTCTCTCCTCTCTCTCTCTCTCTCTCTCTCTCTCTCTCTCTCTCTCTCTCTCTCTCGCTCGATCGACAGCGCGTCAGTTTCTGAAGCAGCTCGCTAAACAGTGGGTGGGGCTTCAGGTGATCATGCATAGCTGCGTGTCTCCGTCAGACTCAGCAGCTGATCTGATCTCTGATCTCTCTCTCGCGTCCGGTTATACTTCACTCGCGTTTATGTCCATATCGATCAGATCCAGCTCTCCTGATCGGCCTTTATAGAGAGCACCGATCAAACTATTAAGAGTGAATATCGGCCGATAATGATCGGCGGCAATCGATCGGAGCATCCCTAATTATTACCGGACATTTTGACCGGCAGGTTTTGAATTTACCGTTTTTTATAAATGTTACCAGCTAAAAACCGGTAATTACCGGCTAACGGAAACCCTGATACATACATATTCATACATAGATACATAGTAAACATATACACACATTAAGAGGTATAAACAAAAGAACAGTAAATATAGAAGAAATAAAGGTCTAGTAGGTTAGACCTCTAAATGGATGAATACAGTACAAATATATATATACAGTAGTGAAAATAACTATTACTATAAATCTGGCTGCCTATCAACCATCTCAAAGAGTTTGCGGTAACAACATCGCTCAATGACATGCCTTGGTTCTAACTTCTTCGGTAAACTCACAACACAAACACAAGCAGCTGACATGAGTTATTACATTCATCATGTCATTACTGGCTGCGAGTTGCATGACCAACCCTTCACAGCGTCTCCTGGAAAACCACAGAATTGACCTAATCTGCTGTGATGAGTAATGCAGGGGCCCCGGATAATTACATATGCATTTACCCAAACAGCAATTTGTGTTTGTTTGTTACACGGACTGCAAGATAAGACATGAAGCAGGACCCTATCAGCACCCCATTAAATCTACCCATAATATTTGTTTTAGACCAGCTTAGTGGTGTGTTTTGTACACACAGATGTATGGGTTGCAATCCTATACCGTTGGCTGTACTATGGGAATTTCTTGGCATGTTGTTATGGGAGAAGTGGTTTGTCCCCCCTCCTCCTGCGTCAAACACATCAAACACTCTTTTCATCAGCTGTGACCTCAGGATCGTTTCCAGGCAGCCTGATATCAACAGACATTTAATCACCACCACCCGACATTAAGGCTCATCAGCAAACCCGTAGAGCTATGATTAGACTTCCATAAAAAAGAAAAAATGAAAAGGCATGCCTTCTTGTTTTTGTTTCGGAACATATGTGAGAGTTTGCGCACGAGCGGTGCTTGTTGCGGCACGTCCTGACTTCAGAGGAACTTCCCTTTCATGTGTTATCTCATGTGATCGCACTTGGCCTCTTGATAACGACTTGGCATTGGACTCTTTTTTTATTGGCTCGGAGCCTCGAGATTGCTCAACAGTCGACTGAATGGAAAGTCATAAAGCGTGTTCATGGAGTTGGGACAGTTAAGATTAGATAGACCTGCTCAAAACAGCAAGAATCCATGGAAAAACCTTGGATTTCAAAAAGGAAACATAAAGTGTAGAACTTTTTTTTTGCTTCTAGGCCAACGGTTCAATCCAAGGCCTTTTGTGGAAGTCTTTTACGGGAAATTATTTTAAAGGGGCCGTATATTATGCCAACTTTCAGGTTCATATTTGTATTTAGTGTCTCTACTGTGACATGTCTCCATGCTTTAATGTTCAAAAAGCTCTGTCACCCTCTGTGAAACCAGAGCCCTTTCTGCTCTGATTGGTTAGCTGGCCACCTCTGTTGTGATTGGTCAACCATTTATAGATGTCCCGCCCCTTAGCCTTTCACGTACAATGTGTTGGAGCACGAGCCAATAGAATCGCGGGATTAAGCCTTTGCAGACCATTAACATGCACAAAACCTAAAGGGAAAAGCATGATAGGGCCTCTTTATTGAATAACTATTGTAGTAACTTTTCTGAGCCGCTTTGGGCAAACCACTCAATTTAAGGACTGCCCCTTTCTCTGGCTTTTCCCTTGAGGTAAAAACAGTCAAAGTGGATTGCTACCTAGTGTTCGTAACTACATCAATTTGACAGAGAACATTGCTAAAAACATGGGAAGGTCTGCACAGCTCAAGAGAAACATTACAGGGTCAGTCGTAAAACTTGACCTGTATCTGTGTCCTTCACACTGAGTTATCTCTTCCCCTGGCCTCAGGCTGATTTATGAGGCTGTCGTGGAGTGTGTTCATGTGGTCTGAAAATGAAAAACCCATTGAACTCTTCACACATCGACACCTTAACCATGTAGGGTGCGATTTTGGAAAGAAACATTGCGATTTTCCGCTTTTTTTTACTGAACTATTCTCAAGCTACTTATAGATTTGACCTGTAAGAGAAAGTTGCATGAACAAAATATGCGATTTTCTGCTTCATGTTTGTTTCCTGTTAGCGATTTTTTAAATAATGGTGAATGCAAAGAATGATTTTCATTGATGAATCTGCACATTATCGATCAATCGTTTGGTCTACAAAACATCAACAAAGATTCCCATGACAGTTTCAAACCAAGGTCTTGTCATCAAATGTCCGACTGGAGCTGGAATCAGAAAATCTTTGTAGTTTTTGATTCATTGACTGCTTTATTAGGTCATTCCTGCAGCTCAATGTGATGTCTCGGGACGATTGCTCATCATCAAACCTAATACAATTCAGCATTTACTCATTGCTGATCATAAAATGTCTAAACTATGATTTACTGGGACACAATTTGACGTTAGATTAGTCTTTAAAGGGATAGATGAAGCAGGGTTGTAGGTAGTTGGCCGTAGGCAGTCAGTAGTTTGTCACTTTGAAACCAAACCCTTTCCAAACACCACAGACACACAATAACACAACAAACTAAACGATGCAGGCGGCGGTAGACCAGCACCTCCTGTGTTCTGCACGCTAAATTACTGTTTTTGACTCAATGGAGTCTGGTGGCTTTGGCGCGACCGTAGGTAACAGCCATATTTTAGGAAGCTGAAATAAAATTGGCTGTACATTGCTTAGCATCTACTGCTGTCTGTTTCTCCAAGCTGTGGGTGTGCCAACCACCATTTACTGTAGGTAATACACTGATTATTGATCAGTATCTTATAAAACCCCACTTTAAAACATCCAAACTATCCTGTTAAGGCTAATGTTTGCTAATCTCATGAAGTCTCCACAGATCTGAGCTGCAAATACTTACAATATCTCACACATGGTACTATTTCACACATCATATTGTGTATTATAGTCAGATTCAACGCAGGATAACGGTTTCAGGAGAGTCGAATATTTCTGCCGTGCTAAAAGTACCTCTGCGGTTTCCTTTTGGCTTAGATTTAAGTGTAAAAGATTAGCTTTCATTTCCGTTTGCAGCCTAAGAAGGCATTGTTACAATAGCATCAACTCCTTCCCACAGACTGTTTACAAGGCAACACATTGTGCAGTGTATACATGGATGAAATGGGAGAATCCAGGCTGTTTTTTCAGATGAGAGCAACCTGGCTGTATAATTAGCCGCTCGGAGCCTGTCATTAACAGCAGCCTCTGGACGGCAGCCAGTGCTAATTATTTATGTGCTGTCAGTACGAGCTCTTTGTGCTCTTTCCGCACAGTTTACTGCCCTGGAAACTCTCCTTTTGCTCCGCTTAGAGCCGCTCACCTTGTTGTGGGAACAATGCAACATCTGTGTGCCAGGATGAGTGAGTGCTGAGGAAAGAAAAAGTGATGGAGGGGAGGAAAGAAGGGGGAGACTTTCCCACTGCAGGGCCCCCTCTCTGCCTCAGGTCTCCTCTGCTGTTAAAACTGGAAGAAGCTACAGTTTGCACACACACACACACACACACACACACACACACACACACACACACACACACACACACACACACACACAGTTAGATGAGTGTGCCCTTCATGCCTTGTGAAACACTGTCATCCTGCGATCCCGCTCAACAGGAAGTGTTCTGCAGCATCATCAATCAGGGAGCATGTGGGCTGCATACCAACAGGAAGAGCAATTTCCAGTTAACACAATATAAAGCAGAATATGTTTTACATTAGTGTGCAAGGAATTGAAGATTAAAGGTCACCTATCATGCTATTTTTAGGCAATAGCATAGGTCTCAGATATATACAAATAATAATAATCTGATGACAGAACTGTAAACAGAATAGCTGAAACTTTAATAAAATAAATAACTCAGTTACCTCTAATCATTAACCCATGTTTGTATAATTGAGTTAACTCCGTGTGTTGCTGCTAGCATACATAATACCTGACGTGGAAACGTTACTCGTGGATGGGCTACAGAGCTACTAGAAAGACAGTCGAACCCGGTGCATTCCTCCGTCTGAATGTGGTGCACTTTTGCTAAATGTTTAGACAAATTTCTCGTGTTTCCGCCCTGACATGCTAAACTCTTATTGCACTTTTGGTAACGAGCATTGTCCACATCGAGACGGGTAAAGTTTAACCACACCTCGGAGCGCGTTCTCTCCGCCATCTCCTCCGTGTGTGTGTGTTGCTGCATGTAGCAGCTGTGTGTGTGTAATCTGCCTCGCCCCCTCGCACACAGGCGGGGAGAGAGAGATCTCTCGTCTGGATTGGAAAGATCGAAAATACTAAAAATAATCATAGACACATTTTGCAGTCTTTTTGCGTATTAGAAACGGAGTTGGCGAAACTAAAACTGCAATATAATGTTTGTGTAGCAATAATACATATGACATATATTTTTGAATGTCTCCATTATCGATAAAAAGACCGATAACGTCGGAGCTTAACGGTACCACGGTCTTTAATAATTCAGCCCCGGGGCTCGGTACCCATCCCTAGTCGTAACACAGTGAAAGATGCTTATTATAGTTCACATAATGCATTACAACATGTGGGATTACTAACACAACATGATACACACAGTCTGTTGTTGCAGAAATCCTGGTCAGCCTTATTGAAAGCAGATTTAAAGATAATGCTGACTCATCTTTCCTTCTGCTGAGTAATTAGTCGGACAATACAGTCAGTGTCTTTTATCCCTGATGTCATGGGAGACATGCTCTTGTTCCTCTTCCCGTCCAACAGCCTTTTCTGTTTTGTTAGACACGCCTTTATGTGCACAGGGACTATTAAGGGATTTATGTTTCTCATTTGTGTGTGTTTGTGTGTGTGTTTGTGTGTGTGGGTGTGTGTGTGGGTGTGTGAGCACATTGTCTTTGAATCTCTTGGAGCACTTCAAAAGCCTGTTACCAAACTTACCAAAGTGTGTGCTCAGCAGAAACATGGCATGTGTTTCTGATTCCCTCTGCAGCCCGTAAATACTCTGCTCCTCCACAGATTGTGTTTCTGTAATGACACGGCGTCGCACTGGCGATTTAGTGTGTGTGTGTGTGTGTGTGTGTTTGTATATTCTTTGCTCTCCAGCTGTTTTAAGTTTTGTTGTTTGCGTCCTTTCAGAAATATATTCTCATACATAGCCAACAGCAGGCTGCCTACACACAAACAAGTAAAGTATATTGACTGAAGTACTGTATTTAAATGCAATTTAAGGTACTTGTACTTTAATATTTTCTTTCTATACAACTTTATACTTCTACTACATTTTGGAAGGCAATCTTAACCTTTTTACTATACTGATCATACAGCTTTAGTTCCTAGTTAATTTATACATGAATTGACATATGGTTAAGATATCCTGAAGCAGTATATACACTTACTTAAAAAGCTCTACCTTTATCAGCTGTGATGTACACATGTAATACTTTGGTGCTTTTACTTGTACGATGTTCAGTGCATGACTTAACTTGTAACATAGTATATTTTACAATTTAGTATTTCTACTTTCATCTGAGTACTTCTTCCGCCTCTGCACACACACTCAAAATGCAAACTTGATGTTTCTGACCACAGATATGTATGATTACAGTGCAGAGTTGGGAAGCCGTCCTTCTTTTAACCACAAATGCTGATTTCAAAGTCTTATATGATGATGTTTGCAACATTGTGCTCAGGACGCAGCTCAAAGTGCTTTGACAATTTGGCACACTACACAAGATTAAAAAAAGACGTTGAAGTTGCTTAAAACTTATTGGCACACATGCAGCATGAGTATATGATACATACAGGGCTCCAAGAAGGTCAACATTAGCAAGAGAATACACATAACTGAAAACCCACTGAGCCAAACTTAATAACTACAATAATGAATAAATACAATTATTAATACTACAGACCAAAAGAAGGGGGGACATCACTGTATAAAAGCTTAGTTGAAAAGGTTTTCAGCCGGTAGAAAACAATTATACTGAGTTTTCCTCTCTAAAAGTTCTTGGTTAAGAGCTGAGTGGAAAAAGCTGCCTCCACAATTTTATTTTTCAAGATTCAAAGGTTTTATTGTCATATGCACAAAGCTACAGTGTAGAAATGGCAATGAAATTCCTCTGACCTGAGCTCCTCCAACAACGCGACATATATAATAAGATAAACAAACAAGGCAGAGTTGGAGAGGAGCAAAGGACACGGCAGCCATCATCACCGGCGCCATCTTTACAGTAGCCCCTTTCAACACAAGGCAATTCAAAGTGCTTTAAGAAAATGAAAGACATTAAGAAAATGTCATTGAAAAACAGTCATTAAAAAGCAAAGATAATCAAATAAACATTAAAAGAAAAAAATACATGAATCAAAGTTACAGTGCAGTTTAAGATGTGAATAGTTCAATTAAAAGCAGCGGCAAAAAGAAAAGTCTTCAGCCTGGATTTAAAAGTAGTCAGATTTGCAGCGGACCTGCAGGTTTCTGGGAGCTTGTTCCAGATGTTTGGAGCATAATAACTGAACTTCTCCATGTTTAGTTCAAATCAACATTTATTATAGCCCCAAATCCCAAGAAATGCCTCAAAGGGCAAAGACAAAATACAAACAACATTAGTATTGCCATGGGATAAAAGCAAGCGATTCAAGGGATGGTAATGATGAGCCGAAACTAGGTGATGGAAGCTAGTTTACAGGGAAGACAGATGCAAAGAGATGGGTTTTGAGTTTGCTTTTAAAGGAGTCTGACTCTGGGGACAGAAAGCAGACCCATCCCAGAAGACCTGAGAGATCTGGGTGGTTCATCATTTAGCAGCAGGTCAGAAATGTACCTTCAGTCCCCTCTCAGCCATTAACCTCTCCTCCTCCTGCAGGTGGCCCCTCTGTCAGGCAGTCTGAACGGAGACCTCCTCATGTCCTCCGGCCTCACCTCCTCCTCCCTCAGCGTCCTGGACCAGCCGATCCCCCAGAAGCCCCTGGTGCGGGGCAGCCTGTCCGTGGCGCCGGCAGACTACGCAGAGCGGCCCGAGGTGATGCTGCGGAGGGAGGCCAGCGCGTCCGCCCTGCCTCTGAAGACCGAGGTGCCGCTCCACCTGTTCAGCACCACCAACCAGCAGCACAAACTGCTGGGGGTGCAGCAGCAGATCCCCACCAAGCTGGCCGCCTTCAGCAGCGGCAAGGGGAAGGGAGGGAAGATCGGGAAGGCCTCGCATCGCACCGACAGCAGCGGTAAGGAACTCACATAATGCTGGTTGTTTGACAAACAGATAAACTAGTACAAGTAAATAAAATAGAATAGAAACAGAATATGATAGAAACTGTGCAGAATAGTCTATCATGAATATTGATATGTGTGAGTTGCAAACAGATGAATGTTATGGATGTTCTTTCAGAAGTTCAGGTGTTTAACATTCTTATGGCCTGTGGGATGAAACTGTCCCACCAAACATGGGAGACATGCTCTTGTTCCTCTGCCCGTCTGACAGCCTTTTCTGTTTTGTTAGACACTCTGATAGAGTGGTCGCCCACCAATCAGAAGTCTCGCAGTTTGATTCCCAGCGCCTGCAGTCAACATGTCGATGTGTCTTTAGGAAAGATACTCAAACCCAAATTGTTCCCCATGAGTTTGGCCAAAGGTGTGAGAATCTGTGTGAATGTTAGCTTCCTTGAGCAGGTGGCCCCTTTGTATGGTAGCTTCTGTGTGAATGTGTGTGAATGGGGGAATGCTGTCTTGAGGTGACTTTCATAAAGTAAAAACACAATGTGAAAGGGTCAAAGTTCTAATAGGAGAAGACGGTTAACAGTCAAACTGGACAATGCTGTGGTATCGTCCTGTCCAATCTTTTGAGTATTTTAAGTATTCTTCTTGAAACTGGACCAGGAAGGGAAAGGAAAGGAAAGGAAATGTGATTTTGAAAAGTGTAAGAGTATGCGTATATAGATGCATAAGCGTCTAACAAGTAACATGTCATGTAACATAAGGATAAAGTTATAATAGTAGCCTAAATCGGATGGAAAATTGACACTTGAGGGCCACCTCAGTGCCCTTAGACTAGCTAGCTCAGGAATACAGAAATTAAAACACACATTTAAAAATGGTTGAGTTTGTTGTCACATTAATAAATGCTGAATCACATAATTTACAAAATGAACATCATGCTGTACAGCATTACCATTTTCCTCACCAAGTAAATGCTTTTTGAGGTTTTAAATAAAACGAGAAGTCCTTTTTGCAACCAGTGACGCGGCTCCCTGCTGCCCTTTATAAAGATCTACTAGTTGAATATAATACATTTCTTCACTTGTATATGCATGCATCAACGGCAATCATGTGACTGATATTTTAATGGGAACACAAATCATCCTGTAATGTCTTGTAAAATTGAGAATGAATAGCTTCCTCTTCACAAATGAAACAAAGGGAGAGTGTGTTCTGTTACACTTGTGCTCACAGTGCGTCAGTTGCCAACTCAAACTAACAATTATCATAAAAGTACACGGTTGTAAAATATGTTTACGAGCGCTGCGTTGAGGCCCCCCTGCCCCCCCCTCTGTTACTCATGCAGGTGATATATAGCAGTGCGGCATTTTCTGTATTAAAATGGATTTCTCTCGCTCGCTCTTCATCGATACAGAGCCATCTGTGCCGACACGAGTCTGACCCGACACCCCCCCCCCCCTCGGTTTAAAGTGGCTCATTAGAATCACATTAGCTGTCTAAATTGGGTCAGCCCTCTGATTTATCAAATAGTGTCCGGAGAGAAGCTGGGTTTCTCCGGTTTACCAATGTAATCTAATTCTACAATTAGATCACCTTCTGTCTCCCTCTCTCCCCCCCTCTCCCCCCCCCAGCCTCAGTGGATATGAAGCAGATGCTCCCCCTGAAGCTGTCTGCCCGAGACGACAACGCCCTGAAGGCCAAACGCTCCGTCAGCCCCAACCAGCAGTCTGCCCCCCCGCTGCCTCCACCCCTGCATCACCACTCAGGTACCTTTTTAAAGGGGGCCTATCATGCAAAATGCACTTTTTGATGTCTTTCATACATAAATATGTGTCCCCGGCGTGTCAGGGAACTCGCAAAGTGTCAGACAACATGTTATGAGTTTAAGTCTGTTGCCACAATTACAAAAACTGAGTCATTAATCACTGTACACAGATTTCCAAGCATTACAAATCCACATGACTAACATTAGCATGAATTCTAACTTAACATTGGAAACCCCTTAGACAAGCTAACGGGATTAGCATCGCCATTATATTGAAACTCCACACGTACTTAAAAACTGTTGAAATAACTATTACAGATAAACATTTATTTAAAATATTACCAATTATATACAGATGTGTGTGCCTTAATGTTCGGCAGAGAAACGTGACACTGTACTTCATCCTCTGCTCCAACAGGACAAACCTGAACACATTCACCTGTCGTCTGTGTTTGCCTGCTGCATTATTAATCTTGTTCTCACAGACACACACACACACACACAGACACACACTCCACCTGGACAGACCGGACTCCTCTCGCTGTGTTCATGCCCAGCCTCACCCTGTGTAAACACCTATCAGTTTCACATGTGATGAATGGCAGGCTGTTCTGCTGACACACACATTTTAACACTCTAATCCTGAAGCCCTGACAATTACCTCCGACACAGAAACTCTGGCAGGATTTCAGGTGATAGATTTCAGTTAGGCTGGGTTAACCCGGCTGTATTCAACAGGTATAAAGCACTAATCCACCAGCTGTTTTTATTCTATTTTGAGAGTAATCCTTTGTTCTGTAAAAACTGCAGTTGCATCCGATTTTCTTTTATTCTAAGAGCTGTTAATGACGGCATACACAAACATGGAAAACAGAATTATATTTGAATAGATAAAATAACATTGACTTTTCAATTACTGAAATCACTGAAGTGACACTGACCTTAATCTCAATTCTCAAAAGCAGTTGCCACACACAAACACACACATCTATATAGCAACACGTCT
The DNA here is from genome assembly GCA_031216635.1 of Dissostichus eleginoides. Lineage (NCBI taxonomy): Eukaryota > Metazoa > Chordata > Actinopteri > Perciformes > Nototheniidae > Dissostichus > Dissostichus eleginoides. Next base: position 32,720,870 of record CM062270.1, on the reverse strand, counting down.
AATGGATGTAACTTGTCTCTACATGTGACGTTATAGAGCCGGTTGTCATTTTTTAATATAAAATGTGTCTTGCAGGATAGCCATTATTCAACACACCAACTGTTAAATGGTATTTATAGTGCATATTTAACAGATTCAGTGTGAAAAGAGAGCATCTGATCGAACGCAAGGTGACGCACTTTTGCTCGCTTGCTAGAACAACACGGTGTTACTGTTCGATAAGTTAGACCGGTAAAAACAACTAAATACATATTCTATTAACCCCACAGCATTAAGTAGTGAAATAGGAGCCAGTCATACAGTATCAATTGTATAATAGTGTTTTGAATCAAGCACAGGATACATATATCCCCTAATTGCAGGCGCTGTTTTAACCCATCATTTACTCCCATATGTCGAAAAAGGTTAAACTGCAGTAGGTACCCTGACCCATTGACCCTGGCTGTGCTGTAAACTGTAGTAAAATATGACATAACATCCTTACTTTCGCTACCAGGAAACATATATTACTGCAGTGGACTCGAGTCGAGGTATATTTGTTTTGGTTCTTGGTATCTTACACATGTTCTACATGCCAAATCTGACCAGGTCTTTAAAGTCTTAACTTGAATTTTCATGGGGCTGATCTATTAGCTATTATCGTCAAATAAACCTCCTGAACTCCATTTGTGTTATCTGTCTCTCTGTCTATAATCGTCATGTATAGAGTGCCACAGTGACGCGTCCTAAAACCTGGAAGTAAGTTAGCATGTTACCACTTCCGGTTCCTTCGCCAAAAAGCAATGCAATTTCTCCATAGGGTTTGGAAAATAGCTGGAAATAAGGTCTGTGGTTGAGACACATTGAAGAGACGGATCACGTTTTGTTCTACGACATTAAATCCATCAGCAGTGACCCCACTGGTGATTTCTGAAGAGTTTACGTGTCTGGGAAACGATGGTTGTTACCAAGTGGCTGAATAGGACTACAGAAGTTGTGGAGGACGTTGTACGTCATTACGCCGAACACGTAAACACTCCTCTAAGTTTGTTTGCCCTGTTCTGCTTGAAAGCAAGTCCCTGCCTCCTGCAAACTGTTCAAACAAACGCTTCAACTTCTACCATTTAGAATCTGTAGTTTTGAATATGGATCTTAAGTTGGCGTGACGTTGAAGCAGTGACCCTGCTTTAGTTCCTTGATAGCATAACGTTAGCATTTTGCTTCTGGCGACTAGATTTATGATTAGAAAATTATAAAAGTAGGGTAGACATGTGGATATTATCCGGCTGAACAAAACGTGATCCGTCTCTTCAATGTGTCTCAACCACAGACCTTATTTCCAGCTATTTTCCAAAATCCTATGGAGAAATTGCATTGGTTTTTGTCGAAGGAACCGGAAAGAGTTTACTTCCGGGTTTTAGGACGCGTCACTGAGGCACTCTATAAGTTATGGTATTACTGAGTTTGTACAAATTAAGAAAAATCAAGGATTGTCTCCCAAAAGTCATTTGTTCCGCATCTCTTCTAACAGCCTCTCTGAATGTCTCTTACAGATCCTCTCAGTCCTCCAGACAGCGGACCAGACTCCTCCATCAGCCCCCCCCACCCTCCCAATGTCCAGAAGCCCCCCCTGCCTCCCAGCATGCAACACTCCCAGTCTCCGAGCATGCCCCCCCCACTCCCAGAGCACAGGCTGCCTCCAGCCGCCGGTCCTCAGCCCAAACGCCCAGGTCCAGGTGAACGTTCACGGGCTCTCACACAGCCACAGCATGCCCCCCCCCCTACAAGATGGCCCCCGAGGACCTCAACAAGGAGGACGTCATCTTCTTCTAGAATCCACTCTGCTGAAAAACCACAAAATCAAAAGAAAAAACAATCGTGTGTCCCAAGGAGCGATAATGTGATTAACGGTACGTTTAGTCTCGTGCAAACGGAGAGAAATTAAGACTTTTTATTCAAGACTCTTTCAACACTGCGCTTTGTTTTTAAATGCCACTGCTCGTCTTATTTAATTTTTAGTTTAATTTCTTAACTAAAGAAGAAGTAAATGGAGGAAATGGCTTCTTGTGAGAAAAGTTTTTAATGAAGTTAATCAGATCCAAAGACATTAGCAGCAGGAGCTGAAAAGGAACAATGTGAAGGAAGAACTGTTTTAAGGAGACTCCGTCAGGTTTGTTAGTGAAGCATGAAGAGTGAGACGAGCTTCAACGCCCTGCTTCTCCGGGACCTCAAGAAACTGCTTCAACAGAAACACTTCCTGCTCCACGGTTCATTTGCACACTGTACATACTCCATTCCTGACTAATGAATGACATGTATGGATTTAATGTGAAATGTTTGGGCGTCCAAATTGTGAAGATTCATTTCAATTTGTAGTTATTGTTAAAAAAGCTTAATCATGCTTATAACAGAAGGCTGATCTAGTGTTGCCACTGGTTGTGAAAAAGACGTTTCTTTTAAGGCTGTTGTGTAATAATCTTCAGTTCGATTCAGATTTTTAACGAACTCAGGGACGCCTTTATTATGTCGGTGCAGATTGATTATGTGCAACAAAATGGAGAGTTTAATGTTAAACGCAAAGACACAAGCTTTTCTTGCATTTCTTAGAAGCTTTTTTACAAGTACATACACTGGAAAAAAAAATGCTGTTTCTCCCACTATGACTTTGAGCTTTAACAGTATGTGTTAGCTCATTGGTCAAAAAAGAACATGTCTTTAATACAGAATATTAGGAAATGTAAAAATCTGTAAATTTGAATTCTTTAAGTTTAATACATTCATAGGTACATTCCCACATTTTGAGCTGCATAGAGGAAACTAGCTGTACTGTGAAGACATTAAAAAAGGCCTCGCTGAGTTTGGTATATTTCACAAAATAAACTCCTTTATTAGTCCCATCTGTTGTCATGTCAGTGGATCAGTTTACTGTACAATCCATGACATGTCATGTTGTTTTAAGAATGAAATTAACAGAAAATGTGGTTTGACAGACAAAAAAATGTAGAAATTCACTGGTAATATAAAGAAAACACATCATCAACGAACATAAAATTATGATTTTGCACAATCCAGTGGGATAAATGTGTTATTCCCCTCAGAAAACAGACACGTTAATACAGATGTGTCGGACAAATGAGCACGGTGTTATCCATCAGTCTGCGTTATTCTTAAGACTTGAAGTGGCTTCGGTCATATTGTGCATAATAACATGTAATGCACATCTTCCTCTTTACCCACGAGTGCACAAACACACAATTGGTCCAATTTAAAAGTGAATCAATTCTGTCCTAAAGTCAGGAAAAGTAATGTTTCCGGAAGCTGGACTTTTTGCTGCATGACAGTACATTTGTCAGGAGCCGGTGTTTCAAGATGTCTGTGTTTTATTGATTCCTGATGACGTTTCATTTGGCAGGTTTGAAATCTCTGCGCCTGACAGAAAAGCCAAACTATGACCAGGTCTTTATCTCTATATTTCAGAAGGAATATGCAATGCTTCTATTTCTATTTTGATTACACGAGAACCCTTTCAATCAGAAAATAGTCGACAGATTCATGTGTTTTGAGTTTCTGGAGGGAAAAATGTCAGAAAAAGTCCCTGAAGCTGTGATTGCTCGCTGGAGTGTTTCTGTATATTTTGTACATTGTTGTACATAGTGTTTGTGATATGTTGTGTGCCGCCTGCCCTCTTACACACTCTCTTATGTATTGACATTTGACATGTATTAAGATGTCAGCCAAAAGTCTGTTTGTGCACATCTGTATACACACTTCACTCTGTTGTGTTTGTACGATACGGCACCGTCTGTCCGGCACCGTCTGTCCGGCTTGGTGAGACTCAGTTGAATGAAAACACAATCAGTCGTTACTGTTGTTTTGATGAGCTGAACATGAAGGTATTTAATGTGTTGATGTCGTAACATTAAGGCAGAGTCCGTCGTCTTTGTCCTGCGAGTTTTAAAACATAATGTAGCATCCTAAAAACAAAACCATCCGCTTGTTTCAGTCGGTTAAACCAAAGACACACTCGGCTGTTTCCTGTCTGTTTGAAGGATGAGATATGTAAAAATATCCTCCAGGGAGTGTCCATAACAAGTGTGTTTACAGCGCATTGTAGTCCGGATTTAGGTCTAATTATTGGGTTTATATATTTGTTTTTACATCTTCAAGTACAGATCACAAACATCTCATCATGCGTGAATTCTTCATGCTTTGTTTCATGAAGAAACTCTGGTAAACATAAGATTTAAAGTGGTGCTTTTGCATGAATCTTTGCGGTGAAACTCAGTTGCACAAATTAAATAAACCACTTTAGTTAACTGAATTTCCTAGAGCATACAACACAAACTATACATCATAAGTGATCTTGAGTTTTCCCAGCATGGTGCCAGGCCATACTGGGCTGGCATGAGCTCCTCTGATACAGCTGTGGAAGATATTGTATTCATGTACACCAGGGGTGTCAAACTCAAGGCCCGGGGACCAAATCCGGCCGTGACTTCATTTTACGTGGCCCCACAACAGCTCTGAAAGAATATAATATGTCCCACAATGCATCTCAAATTTGACTTTTTTTCTTCAAAATCTGCTTTTTATCTTAAAATTTGACTTTTTCTCAGAATTTGCCTCCTTTTCAAAATTTGACTTTTTTTTCCCAAAATGTCACCTTTTTTTTTTTGTGACTTTTTTTCTTCAGAATTTGTCTTTTCTTTTTAAATAATTTTGTGAAATTCTCACTGAAGAGACTTGCAATGATTTCCCCTAGACTTCTGCTTTCAGACGTAGTTAATTATGAAGTTATTACCCTATCCGATAATAATCCAATGCAGAGGCAATGATGTAATATAATACATTATTTTATATTAAATATTTATATATGTATTTTTATATAGTCTTAAAGTTACAACGGCCCTTTGAGAGCAACCATAATGCTAATGTGGCCCGTGATGAAATTGAGTTTGACACCCCTCACCATCTTTTAACCCAACAATGTAATATCAATGTGCTTGTGAACATACTTGCTGGTTCTGTCATCAAAGAACGTACAAATCTTTCCAGACTCCAACAAAACAATCCCAACACAACGTCCACTTTCTAGCTTTTTATTCCGGGAGTTTTCAACCATGTCACACTTTCTTCATCAGCGTAGTGAAGCCAATTCTTAACTTAAAGGCTAGCACGTACAAGAAGTCTGTCATAAACCATTGCAGCTGCAGATAAGTTGCAAGCAAACTATGGAAAAAGGCATTTAGCGATTTTTTTTAATCAAACGACTATTTCCAATGATACAAATGACCTTTCATGCTTGACTGTTCCAAGATATTCCAATGTCGGTCCATTTATCTTGTGTTTTAGGGTTGTTTAATCCTGAATGAAGGATGGTAGGCAGCAGGAAAATTGGTGTAAGAGCCCTTTAGTTCTGCTCCAGGTACGAGACTTTTAGTAAACCTCAACATGAGGGTGTGCTGCCTTTTTAAAGCCGATCAACTCGAGTCTTAAATGTTCTTTTGCTGAACTCCTTGCTCTGTTTTAAAACTTGGAAGCCAGTCAGTCACATCACTGTGTGTGTGTGTATGCTCGCCACCAAAAACACAGCAGAAACATTTCCAAATGACTTGTTTCCAGTTGTGTTTTTTATTTTAAATACACACGCACTCTTACGCACATATTGGACCTGTAATGTGTAAATAATCATGAACATATTTTATTTCCTCTGCCAATTTTACACCAGTCACTTTGGATAGTAGCGTACTTGAAGGGGAAAATGAATGTTTATCATGCTTGTTATTATTATTGTCTGTGAACTTTTATTTACCAAGATTCGTCTAATGAAGTTTGTAGCACACAGCAAAACTGATTCTTAAACTGTTTTATTTGATTCACTGAGACGTTAGAGCGACCTGTGGACACAAACTGCTGCCTTAGAGAGAGTTTAGTCATATTAAAAAAAAGTCTTGAAATTAATTTGCTGTCTTTGTAGTTTTTTGGGGCTTTTCCTTTTCCTCAATGTTGTATAGGATATAGGTTTTTGTGCATGTAAACGGTCTGCAAAGGCTAAAATCCCCCCTGCCTGAAACACCTCCATTGGACTCCTTTGTTTACTTCCTGAACATAGTGACATCACTACATATTATATAACACTCGCTCCTCTATTGGCTAGCGCTCCAACACATTGTACGTGATAGGCTAAGGGGCGGGACATCTCTAAGCGGTTGACCAATCACAACAGAGCCGGCCAGCTAACCAATCAGAGCAGACTGGGCTCTGGTTTCAGACAGAGGGTGAAATGAGGTGCTGCAGCACAGGCACTATGAGAAAAATAAAGAGCTTTTTGAACATTAAAGCATGGAGACATGTCACAGGAGAGACAACTTACTAAAACTGAAAATAAGCATAATAGGGCCCCTTTAAATCACATTGTTTGATTTGCTGCATATTTGGATCATTACTGTTTAGGCAGCATTGATTCCTGTCCAAGTAAATTTGTATTTACAAGGATTTATTCTCAGCCGCATGTAACATATAATTCAGCCTCATTATTCACTGCTTGTCAAAAATCATCCTGACCACCCAATTAGCCAGCAGCCATTCCTCAGAGTCTAGGAGGTGCCGGAACAGAGCTGACGACCCTGTGTTTAGACGCCCTAATAACAGTCTATTCCCAGACAAAGCTCTATTTTCAGGTGCTGTGGTTGAGGTTGTTTAATCCCTCTGTAGCCCGTCCTGTCTGTCCCTACGTTGTTGTCATTCTGGCTGGGAAGACGCTACAGTAGTGGCCAGTTTTTATTGTCTGCTGTCATTAGTGGCTTTCCTCTGTCTCCTCTCAACAATTATTTTTCCAGGCTGCTTCCCCCGTGGAAAGGAAGCTGCATTTTACTCCCCTCTTTGTTTCTGTCTCGTTCCTCTGCCCATTTCATGTCTCCCTGTCTCATCCAATGTCTTAAAATCCTCCTCAGCTCAACCGCCTCCCAGGCATTTTTATGTAATGCAGTTTTTGCAGGAAGTCAGGAGTCTTGGCTCTTGTGTCGGAGGCACTTTTTACCGCAAAGTTAGAAACAAATGGATGCTCCGCGGAGACAGGCGTGCAGACGAACCTCCCGCGGCCTCATAAAACGCTGAGACAAATCTCAGTTTGATAGACTCTGTGTCAGTTGGTTTGTGTTTGTTTTCGCTCTCCGGATCTCACAGTTTCTCCGCACTTTGGCAGCATGTAGGTTGGAATGAGCCGTAAAGCTGTTAAAGGATTTCAGCCTGGCTCCGAGCTAAACCACTGTTGAAATTCAGGGATATCAAACATTATTGGCTTGTGATCCCTGGAAATTAAGCAGTGTCTTTACCAGTTACATCTGTGTCATTGTGAGGGTTTCTTTTGCCTTATTTCAGTATTTTTTCCTCTGATGGCTATAGAGGAAAAGTCAGAAGACCAAGAAAGTTGATATGATTCATCTTCTGGAAACCATGAATGTCCATACAACATTTACATAGCTGTACATCCAGCTTGTTCAGGCGTAACAAAGATGTGGAACTAAACAATGTTGCTGCCATTACTAATAATGCAAACATTAGGGAAACTACTGTATGTGTAACACAACATACAGTGTTAAAGATAACTTGGATAGCTAGCGTAAGCTTATGTTTGAGCTAAAACTAAATGTATAAGCTACTCGTTTTTAACCTACTTGTTATATAAAAAAAGCCCTTTTATTAACAAGCAAATTCACATAACTAAATAAAGCACTTTCTACCATCCAATCTTGAAGCAAAAATAATGCTAAACTTGTGCTAACGGTGATTAGCCTCAGCTTTCGACTTGGCGTTAGTTAATCACAAAAAAAGGACATATTTATATCGTAATATTATACATGAGTCATTCCTAGCATTCGGTGCCATTTCAGCTAGGTTAATAAAAAATAAAAAACATAATTTTCCATGTTTTTTTGTATTTAATCTGAATGATGGCTTGTTAAAGTATAACAAAAATATTTTGGTCAAGCTCGGGATATTATGTTTATGAACATCCCCAGTTACTGTGTGTCCACCCTGTTAATGTGAAAAATAGTAACAGGGTGGACATTTTATGCTAAACTTGGCTATTGCTACATGTGTGATGATAATCAAGCTAGCACTTGGTGACAACAGAAACACATATTTGATAGATATATTCACCATATTTTCTAAATGTAAAACAAATGATCAGTTTCCACTAAAATGAGCATAACAGGGTGGACATGTTATGCTTTACCGCAACAGTTAAGTTCTTTAAAAACGTTGAAGGAAAAATGCATACTCTGCTTCTTGAAGATGATTTTCCCACTCAAAATGTATCCTTCTTCTTCTTGAGTCATACAAATAGTAGAATAGTAAAGGGGCGTGTCCAGAGGGATTCAAATCAGAGTGGGGGGACATTCAGGGGGGACATTCAAACAGGGGACACACATTTGGTGAGGAATATTAGCAAAAGGGTTACACAACAGTGACAAAAATGTAGAATTTGTTTGTATTTCTTTGATTTCTTTTTGTATATCTGTTACAGAAGTTGAGCAAACATGATTGGGGACACAGCAATTCGGGCTACTTGTGCTAAAATCTGAGTAATTATTTAGAATTTTGAATATCCTGGGTAAATAACAATGTTGTTTTATGGTAGAGGGGGATAAACATTTAAAACCAAGCTTTTAAAAAATAAGCATTAGACCTTTTAAATACAAAATATATGAGATAATGTGTTGGGGACCTAAATGGCACCGAATGTTACGAATGACTCGCATATGATTGTATTTAAATAATCCAATGCCTCTTAAATAATGTTCCATATACAGTAATAGTGGCCATCTCCCCACACTTCATTTTAAATGTAATTAATTTGCCGAATAAGAGACAATAACAAAGTTAAAATAAATTTGACGGAGCATTTTTCCATCCAATTTTGTATAGATATCCTGATAGTGTCATTATCTTAGATGCTATTGGACACAGTAATAGTGTAGATAGTACAATCTGATCGTGTGACAACTCTAAGGGAAATGTCTTTAAAAAGACTCTGATTCTGTGTTGCAGAAATGTGTTTCTTTTCTGCTTTGCTGTCCTGTTAATCATTTGCAACCCTTCAGTTCTCCAAGTTGGGAACTTTAACCTACATCAGCAGAGAAGTTGGACCCGATTGCATCCTCCTCAACCTTGCTTCTTGCTGTTTTTGCATGTAATGTTATGAAGGAATGTACTTTATGGCTGCCTATCCAAGTATTGTTTCATCCCTCCTGGCTGACACAAAGATCCTCTTGTTGAAAAGACACAAAGCGGACTTTATCTGTCGTCTTTGCTAACACCCAAGGTGATTACGGGTAGATAAGCGGCAGGAAAACATGTCTCTCTGCCAAGGCAGCTTCAAACTCGTCTTACATAACCTCCTTAGCAGGGAATATTCTAGAAAAGAGGTGTTTGTCTAAGATAAGCTTTGCATTTTTAAGGTTGCTGTTATCAATGAGCAGTAACGGTCTGAGACACTAGATATTTCTCATGGGGTGTAAAGTGTGAAATGTAAACTTCATGCTGTCTGCTCCATAGGTTTGCTTCGGATGAATGAAAATCATTGTTCCTCCAGCCTGTTTGACTGATCCTCCATCTTGCTTCAACAAAGGAAGCCCCTGTGAAGAGGCCCCGCAGAGAAAGGTTATGCCAGGTAGAAATCAGATCAGGTGGAGGCTATTGTTCTGCCAGAACAGATGCCTCAGGTGAATTGAAAGGGGGAGATGGATTATAAAGGAAGTGTGCTTCTCTGCTGACTCGCTCTTTGTGCTCACAGTATTTGCATTTAGCAGTCAGCTGTGTCCCAGTGACTCTCTGGTCAATCCAGTTTTATTCCCCCTGATTTCACTGCACCAGGAAGCCATGAATGCCACCATTGTGATGGATCGGCCTGTTCCAGAGAAGAGTAAACACATTAGATTCTTATGAAGCCCTTTCGGGTTTCAAGACGACAAATAATTTAATCACTAAACAATATTTGGTCAAGGATTAGAGGAATATTATGAGAACTAAATGTATTTGCGTTCTTGCCAAGAGTAGCTAAGACGATTCATACCAATCAATCTGTTGAAGCTTAAGATACAAAGCTAAAAAGCAATAGGCTTACAGACTTACTCTTTGTGTCTGTTTTTCCATTGAACATGTTTAAACCAAAGAGTTAGTTATTTATTTAAAAGCAGCAAATTAGCTGTGACCACCGTTTGAGCTAAGCTGCAAAAGACTAGCTCAAACAGCAAGCCTGAATACCTGAATTTCCCCACAGGGATAAATAAAGGTCCATCTTATCTTGAACTCACAGCTAAGCTAAACACCAACTGTAAGCTAGCTGGTTAGGTAGCCATAGCTAGCTAAAGTTAAAGCTAAAACCAGTTTTATGATCTAGTCATTTCAAACCTAGCTGCTATCTTAAATAGAAAACAACTATTTTAATTAACAAACAAATTCACATTACTAAATAAAGCAGAGTAGCTTAGCAGAATAGCACCAACTGCCCTCTCTGCTTTTGACTTGGCATTAGAAGAGTTCATAAGGCCTATTTGTGTTGTTAAGATACTAAAATCACATATTTAAATGTATTAACTAGTATAATTATTGATTGTATTGGTTTTAGTATAGATATTAGGTGTATAATAATAATCTACGATGGTGGGTACTGGCTTGGACTGTGAGCCGCAGGGTCGCCGGTTCAAGTCCCCGAACAGACCTAAATATGGAGTGTTGACTGCTACTTGGAGAGGTCCCAGTTCACCTCCTGCCCTGCCGTGGTGCCCTTGTTTTCCGGTTGTGTACTTTCAAATTCTAGCGCACTCGAGCTGGTTTCTCCATTCTTACCTACCCTACCTTTAAGTAAAGGATATGAACCCTTCTTTCACCTCTGCAAATGTTACCAGTTCCAAATTAACCATATTTCTTTGCCTTACAGACTTAACATATATAGTACACTTTGTACATGCATGCTTCAATGCCACCCTGCAGTATCTCATGATGACCTCCTTTAGTCTGGTGTGTGTTCTTGATGAGTGTTCTTTAACCTATTTTCTTGACAAGCAGCTGCCTTTGGACAGAGCTATGCTACCTCTTTTTCCAGTCCTTATGCTAAGCTAAGCTAACTGGCAGTAACTTCATATAGGCTACCGTGCAAAAATCAATCGTCTAATGACACTATTGGCAAGAAAGTAAAAGTTTTTTTACAATGTTGGACTATTTAAACTCTTTAAAAATGTCATTGTTTACAGCGGCAGGATATTTATTTTAAACCCTGTAGTTAAGATACTTGTTGTTGGATCACAAACAAGAACCCACTCACAATTTTACGGTAATTCTCTTTCCAATAATTAACATTGTTCAATCATTGTCTACAGCTTTAAGCATTTTCCATCTGTATTTCAGTCTGATACAAGCCCAGTGTGGGAGGTCTCTGTGACATTTTCAAAGTAGTCGAAAGAATTTCCCTCTCATTCACACACACAAACACACATTTTTTATACCTAAAGTCGAACGCTGGTGCCAAGACAAATAGCTTCCTGGCAGCTAGCATGGAAAACCCTCTCCATGTCAGAGTGTGGATATGTGGGGAAATTAAGTAGCTACGTTTCTCCTTGGAAAGACCCAGTTGGAGCTTTGTTAAAAAGTTTCTTACCAACATAAAAGTAGTCTGAAAGTACATTAGGGAATCTGTGCACTGCTTTTAAGAAAATGGCCATAAGAAGTGGAGAAAAAAACATGTATATGTGGAGTAAAAGGGAACAAAAGGCCTGCAGGAAGCCTTTAAAACCAGGCAGGGATGTGAAGTGAATCTAAAGTGAGTTAATGGGAGCTATAGGGGCTCACTATATCAGGTGAAGCAGATGCACTTTTGTTGATGGTGCACTTAAACCTCCATGTATTATTATTAAAAGCTCTCTGTGAGGATTTGTTGTCCCTTTCGAAGAATGTAGCCTGAGGTGGAACACTTCTCTGCGGTCTTTCAACATCGTCAAAGCAGAGGAAATATGCTTTCTGTGTCTGAGTAATGTGTTTTTATGTCCTCTATCTGTATGTGCTCTTTGCAAAACACCACCACATCACTCGTTGTCCTTCAAAGTCAAAGACAGTCAACTTTATTGTCAATTTTCAGTTTGTGTGTACAGACAGAGAGATCGAAATACCGTTTCCCACAATCCCGAATACAAAAATACAAATATGTATAAAAATATGAATAAAATATGTATCCTATATATACACACAATCAACAGACACATGTGCACACATTAAGATTAAAAAAACACAACAATCAATATAAACAAAATAACAGTCACTTCAATATCTTGGGAATGTACTAGTGCAAGATTGTCCGTAGCAGCGTAAATGGTGATAGTAAATGCAGTATTAGCTGATGACGTAGAAAAGACAGAATGTTTGCAAGAAAAGCGCGACCCACTCAGCACAAAATGGACACACAGCGGTGATAATAACTGCATACAGCTTCCTCAGCACTTCCCTCTTTCATCTGGGAAGAGTGGAGCTCAGCTCAGAGCAGTGTTTCTCTCCGGGGGGGATCCAAACACAGCCTCTCTGATTTAGGAGCTGGAACAGAGCAGTCGCCCACCAGAGCTGGCAGGGTGGATGTTGTCTGGCCGCTGCTCATGGTGGAGGAAGGGGAGGCGGGGGGGGGGGGAGACTGAAAGACGCTGCCAAAAGAGCAAAAGGCCACTAACTGCTGCAACACCAAACACCAGAATGAGACAAAGCTGGTGGGTGTGTGTGCCAGCGCGTGAGGAAAGGGAGAATTTTAATTTAAAAACCTCTTTGTTGGAATTGGTACTACCATTAAACACAGACATGCCTTTAGGATTTACTCGGTACAGAATTCAATTTCCAGGAAAGAAACAGATCAGATGCATACAATTAAAAACATTTATTATCTTTTTGAAATATTCTGGTGTATGGATATTTTTGCTAAGTATATTGGACTGTATTATTGTAATATGAAGGATGACCTTATATATATAACCCATCTTTTATTTTATTTTTGTTATACCTGTGTTATTTACCTTCTCAGTGTTATTAATTATATATTCTCATGTTGAATGTCTTGGATTTGAGACCTTCTACATGTTGGGACCCCTTGTTAAAGAAACTTTTCATCTAAATTGGAGTACTAATGGATGTAAAGGCGAATGTGAGAAAATAACTAATAAAGAATAAGACTGCGTTTATATATAAGGCATACTTAACTCTCTGTGGACAACTACCACAATAACAACAACAACAATAGCCTTTACTAAATCCTGCACATCCTTCTGCATTACATCATGAAAACTCAGAAACACAAACTAAAGATTTATACTGTGAGCAAAACGATATATATATATATGGCTTAAAAATGTGCAAAAGTGAATGAAATATGCCTGATTCTCCACTGCTGTTGCGTAAGACTAACAGTCGTATTTCTTCAAGTGATAGAAGTGGTATGTGCCAACAATGGTTTCCAAACTAGGGGTCAGGACCCCCCATGGGGCCACCAAAGCCTCACAGGTGGTCGTGAAGCGTGACTTGATTTTGAAGGGGTTTTAAAACAACTATAAACAGTGAGCTTATATCTCTGGACATCATTCATTTCTGTTAAATATATAAATTAATCTATTGTTTGTTTTAAAAGATGGAGTTATTATTTAAGATATACTAATACTGAAATGTGAGTAAATATTAATATTGTTTAGTGCATTAAGGCAGTATTTAAGAAAGAGCACCATCTTTAACAAAGCTTTACCAAGAGCTTAACATGTAAATGAAAACGTTAACGACGCTTTAAAAAAGGAAGATATTTCGTTTTTCGACTATCATTATGTTTATGAAAAGCTAATGTAAGTGTTGCTAGTCTTGCATTCAAATAACTATTCAAATGATATACTTCTGTAAGAGTAAATTCAGTGACAGAAATACAATATCAGTACAGAAGTATGGTCAGCAAAATGTTCTTTAAGTAATTCAATGTATGTGTAAGAAGCTTTTAACTTCTAGTCGACACGTTGGAGCTACCTTTTACTACTTTATATTCATTTAGGTTTTTTAATCTGTGTTTATGTCGATATTAAATACATTTTGTATTAAAATCAGTTTTTTACAAAGTACCCATTTACTAAAACTGTGAATAAATGACTAACAACTATAGCAAAACTCTAGCTAGATAAACTGCTTAACTGAAGGTGTGTTTCTTTTTTCCTGCGCCTCTGATTCACCTCTTGACTTTACTCAGAGTTGAACTCTTTGAGACGTCTGCTGAGCTACTCATCACCTCTGAAACTCCTGCAATAGAGGAGAAACTATGAACCAACCCAGTGTAATGACTGCTGGGTGTGTATACACATGCACTGTAAACACACACACACACACACACCTACACATGCAGTGCAAACACACCCACAGAAACACACAGAAACACACACACAGACACACACCTACACATGCACTGTAAACACACACACCTACACATGCAGTGCAAACACACACCACAGAAACACACACACACCACACACAGTGCATGTTTCGCTCTTTCTTGTTTTATCCCTGGGTCTTATTTCAGTCTATTAACATCTTACACATTCTTGGCAGAGTGTTAAAGGGCATTAAGTAGGATAACACCATAATGTGACACAAGCTCAATGAAAGCTCTGTCATCTGCTGTAACTTACACATGAACCTGTTCCTCCACAAACAAAGGGAGACTACACCATTGTTCAAATACATTTAATCTCTTCTTCATCCAGCTCTCTTCTCTCACATGTCTTTTAATTATCTTTCCCTCGGCCCTCAGGGAAATATATCTGTCAACCAATAGAGTGGTGAAGTGACGACTTATATCTTTGGGCCTACCAGGAAGTTAGCATTGCAGGGGCTACCTTAACGAAAAGCAATGGGATTTTTGCACAGAGGTTCAGAGTATTGCAGAAAAAAAAGATAATTGGCAAACAAATCTTCACGTATTAACAACACTTTTATGATCTTTGAAGCATAAATGCAATCTGTAGAAGTGGGAAGCTAACAATAGGCTATAAAACAAGTACTTCGCGGTGGTACAACTTCACCGCTGAGCTAAAGGCTAAGCTAAAGGTGGCTAATGTTTGTCGTCATTTAGTAGTCTCCTCTAGCTAGCAACCACCACTTTTGACATAGACACATTAGGTTTTGAGACATTAAACAAATATTGGAATATTCTAGAATATGTATGTTTTCTACATAAAAAGTGATTAGGCCTATTGCAAAGTACAATTTCAAAAAAGTGCGTCTAACTAACAGCACGTTTACAAATCTTCAAGACAAGGAGAACCGGAAATGGTAAAAATGCTAACTTATTTCTGAGTTTGAGGACTCATTCCTGCAGCTTAGACTCTATAGGAGCTCATCGTTGGGGGCATTGCCTGCTTTGAAAATGACAAAGACCACTTCAGTTCAGTTACAACAATACAACCCACCGTGCAATCCAGCTCGACCCTATCATAAATCATTCAGAGTTTGGGTCTTTCTCCAGTATTGGCCGTGCCCCACCTCTGCTGATCTCTCCCTCTTCACTGAGATCTCATTTTTGAGTATCAAAAGCAGAGTGACCCTCTTTGGGGAATTCGTGGAATCTCAGATGAGAGATGCCGGTCACGGTGTGTGGCTCCCCCTCGTTTTTGTGTGTCTCTGTATTTGTGCGTGCATGCATAAATCTGTGCGTTAATACAGCGTGTGTGTGCTTCATTAGTTTTGTATAAGGAGGGAGGACGACACACGTCAGCCTGCAGACGGAGACAGATGCTGCTGACACGTCTGAGCATCTCTCTATTGTATTATTCATCCTCAGTGTCACATCTCATCCGGAGTGGTCATCCGGACCGACTGCAGCAGAAGGGCTCGCCTCAAACACACACAAACACACACACACGGCATGGCTTCGTAATTCTGTTTGGTATGTGTTTCTGTACGTGTGTGTGCCAGAGGGCGGGTTTACATCTGCCACACTCCTCATCAGGCTGTGGATGCTGCTTTTGAATTTTTTCTCTCTTTCAAGCGGAAAGGGGCTTTTGATTGGGGAAGCGAGGGGGTTTTGTAGCAGTGTGTGTGTGTGTGTGTGTGTGTGAGTGTGTGTGGGTGTGTGTGTGTGTGTGTGGCACCTCAGGGAACATATCAAACCCCTCCATGCAACCCCAACCTTCTGCAACCCCCATCCTTGAGCCCCACTCCATCCCAACTGGGAATACAATCTCTGTTTTATTAATGAGAGTGAGAGGAAATGTCAATTATGTATTAAATAAATCCAGCAAAAATACACAAAGGGCTTTGCTGTGTCTTTGTGATAAAGAGGAAGAGACATTTTGTGCCACATGAAGCCAAGTATGCCCAGCCTGCCAGGAATGTTGGCTGCTCTGCCCACAGTTGTTGCTCATGGGATCGGTCAGTGGACGGGTCGTTGGTGGATCCTTTGTGTCTTTACTCTGTGAATGAAATGGTCCTCGTGTTGTCTTTGTGACGCGATGGGTCATCAC